>JAVDBV010082559.1:0-18167 GCA_032619315.1 Piper longum | reverse complement strand
ACCCGCCTTATAAAATAAAGGTAGTTATTAATTATGAATAAAAATATCTAATTTAAGTAGTTATATAATGGTGTGCGTGGGTGGGAAAACCCGCCTTATAAAATAAAGGTAGTTATTAATTATGAATAAAAATATCTAATTTAAGTAGTTATATAATGGTGTGCGTGGGTGGGAAAACCCGCCTTATAAAATAAAGGTAGTTATTAATTATGAATAAAAATATCTAATTTAAGTAGTTATATAATGGTGTGCGTGGGTGGGAAAACCCGCCTTATAAAATAAAGGTAGTTATTAATTATGAATAAAAATATCTAATTTAAGTAGTTATATAATGGTGTGCGTGGGTGGGAAAACCCGCCTTATAAAATAAAGGTAGTTATTAATTATGAATAAAAATATCTAATTTAAGTAGTTATATAATGGTGTGCGTGGGTGGGAAAACCCGCCTTATAAAATAAAGGTAGTTATTAATTATGAATAAAAATATCTAATTTAAGTAGTTATATAATGGTGTGCGTGGGTGGGAAAACCCGCCTTATAAAATAAAGGTAGTTATTAATTATGAATAAAAATATCTAATTTAAGTAGTTATATAATGGTGTGCGTGGGTGGGAAAACCCGCCTTATAAAATAAAGGTAGTTATTAATTATGAATAAAAATATCTAATTTAAGTAGTTATATAATGGTGTGCGTGGGCGGGAAATGTCAGTAAAATATTTTTCTTTTTTAAAATTGTGTGAATTCGAGCTCGTATTGATTGGTAGTTGACGAGGCTTGAAATAGGCTTTCTGAATGCGTCAACGAGCATGAGGAACTATATGCCAAGTTGATGCGGAGTAGATAAAAGGAAAGCAATGTCATATACGGTGCAGTTTTTTCATATGTACAAATTAAACGGCATTTCTATTTAATGAGCTTGGTTCAGTTTAAACTTACGTTGATTTTGGGAAAGAGTTTGGATGTTAAGTATTATATTTTTGGGCCCTTTGATCAAAAAATTAAAAACTATCGCATAAAAATTTAGCTGTAATTAATGTTGCATGGAGCTTGGGAATTAAACCGTACACGCGAGCTTCAGTTAACACTTAACACTTTTAACACTCATTTAAAAGGAGGATCTGACAAGAAGAATGATTCTCCTAAATTTGTAAATATTACTATTATTTCTC
Organism: Piper longum; assembly: GCA_032619315.1. Lineage (NCBI taxonomy): Eukaryota > Viridiplantae > Streptophyta > Magnoliopsida > Piperales > Piperaceae > Piper > Piper longum. Next base: position 16,997 of record JAVDBV010082559.1, on the reverse strand, counting down.
TAGCCTTTAGTTTCGGATAAATTCTTGCTGGCACTAATCTTAAAATATAGCTTCCTCGTCCTAAGCACGAGAACCAGGTCCAACACCATCCCTACCAAGCTGGCTGCTCCCATGATCAAGAAGGTGAGCTTATAACAATGAGCTCCCGTGCACGTATTGCCACCTCCGACCGCCGGTGTCGCCTGGGCATCATAGAGAAACCCGGCGAGGAGACCGGAGAGGAGGAATGAGCCTAGGGGAAGATTGAGAATGAGAATGTTGTACAGAAGGCCGTAGCACTTGAGGCCAAACATCTCGGACGATGTCGGGACCGAGACGGCGATACGAACGCCGTAGCAAAATCCGACGATAATGGAGCCGATGTAGAGCGAGCCCGGCAGCGCAAAGGCCATCACCACAAATCCGACAGCCATCACGACTTGGGAAGCTGCATTCCACACTGGCCTAGGCGTGGCAGCCCTCCTGCGGTCACAAATACACAGCAGTTATATATCACACAACAGAAGCTAGCATTGATGCTACGGGTTGCTCTATAAGATGAATCCATTATCGTGTCTAAAAATGCATTCCTTTCGTTTTCTAACTTACTTTAAGAAGTACTCGGATACAATCCCCGACCCAATCCTACCAAAAAATCCCCAAATACTCATCAGCGAAACAAAGACCGACACGTCGGCATGGCCGAGTGCGAGCCCCATCTGGCCCATGTTATTCATCACGGCCATCCCGGGACCCACCCCGCACAGGAAGGATAGGAAGAGACACCAAAAATCCACCGTCCGCACTGTTTGGAAAATTCCATGGTCCTCCCCTATAATGGGCCTCTTTTTCTCAAGCCCATCATCCTCCATATCAGGATCAGGACCATGGGCCTCTTCCTTCGGCCCATCTTCTAATTTACCCGCGCTTGGAGAACTGGGCATGGCTTTATGTCGGCCCTCCTCGTCGGAACTCGCCGACCGGCGGGGCGTGCCGGCGGCGTACATGGGGATGGCCGCCGGCGAGGCGAGGAGGAAGAGAAGCACGCCGGCGAATGCCGTGGAGACGGCGGCGTTGTGGTGGCCGGTGACGTCGAAGACGAGGAGGTAGACCGCGACGATGATGGCCAGGGCGTTGAAGACGGCGAAGTAGCGGGACTCCTCGTTGGAGTTGCCGGCGGCGGTGGGTGAGTCGGCTTCGACCTCGCGGAGGAAGAGCATGGCGGTGAGGCAGACGGCGGCGGGGACGACGGCGAGCATGAGGAGGAAGGGGGCGGGGCGGCTGGAGAAGAGCGCGGCGCAGAGATCGGTGAAGATGGCCGTGCTCAGGCCGACGTATCCCTTGAGGATGCCGGAGACGGGGCCTCGGTTCTTTCGGAAGTTGCGGATGCAGGTCACCAGCACCGCCGTGTTCATCCATGTCGTGCTGTTCCCGCCCAGGGCCAGGAAGACGCACATCTGCTCACGACACCCACCAGTTGTTCGATGAAATGCTTGGGAAAAAAAAACGCAATCTTTTCTTCATTCTGACACTTCTAATGCGGAAAGGCTCGAACTTAGCATACCTGCCAATACGGGAGAGGGTGGACGCGGTGGCTGACGACGAGCCATTGGACGCCATATCCGACGAGGCCTTCGACTGAGCCGATGAGGAGAATGACCGAGGTGGGTAATCGGTCGGAGGCAAGGCCGGCGAGTATGCCAAATGCCTTGCCGATGTCCTTGGCGACAGAGAGGTTGTTGAGCTGGAGCTGGTTGAGGTGCATTAGTAGCTTGAGTGCATTGGAGTAGTTGGAGAAGGTATAGTTATTGCCTGCTATGGCCTGCACCCACACGGCCGTGACAAAGCCCAGCCACTTTCCGGCCATTGAGCTTCTAGAGAACAGGTTCTTCATTCTTGCTGAGTGGTTAGTGTGGAGATAATAGGTGCGGTGCGGTTGCTTGGGGGAGAAAGTGAAGGGTGGATGGATTCTTTTATACTAAATAACTTCTTCACACCTGTTATTGTTTGTTTTGATTCTACCATGAATGCGAAATGGAAGCTGCGTGGCATGCATGACATGAGGCGTCAGATAATGAGTGCTAGAGAAAAGTGGCGACAGGAATGATTGGAAAAAACGCAAGAGTCTTTGGATGTTTATGCAGGCTCTTGATGCTCATGGCAAGGAGTTAGTGAGTTTTGGAGATGTCAAGTAATTGATCAAGTCGTTACTGGGGCAGTTTGTTATCTTGGAAGATATCTAATCGTGTAGAGAAATGGGACTTATATGATGGTTCTATAGGAAAATAAGTTGCCATGAACCTTGCTCTCGACCACGCTTGAAGCTGCTAAATTTCCATCTTCCATTTGTCTGCGTTCTCTTTCAAATCGGTAAAAGCTAAAAATGTCCCCTAATTTTAAGCAACATTTATTTACAAGAACGCTGGGTTAATATTATATACTTGCTGCTTTGATCGACTTTTTAATTCATGTTTGTTTATTTGCATGAATTCGCAGGCAATGGTTGAAATGAAGAGAGTATGCATGCGATGTAAGTTATTCTGTTTAATTTTGTGAATTCTTTAACTCTGGTTGCCATCTAGTGAACAACTTTTTGTTCAAAACACTTTCCATTTTCTCCCTTTTTAGGAAAGTTTAAAGTTCTTAATGCCAATCTACAAGTTAAAATATCCTCACCTACTTTTATAATGTGACTCTTAGTGAGATTCCACTAAGGAAAAACTGAGTGATGTGATTAGTGATAAGGTTTGGAGATGAGAGGCACTCGGGGTGCAAACATTGGTGGTGAACTTGGTTGCTCTGGAAGATGTGAGCCGTACAGCTTCTAGACAATTGAAAGTACATGATGGCTTCTTATTTTGTAATCTTCCATATCCGTACTTTAAATTGAGTGAGAAAACATGAGGCAATACTTTCGTATCCATTCTTTTCTTCTTTACAGCTTTTACGCTGGCAAAGTGGCTGGAGCACGCTTGCTAACTGATATTTGCATATATGGTTGACGCATGCTGTGTGGGCTCTTGATGGAGAGCAATACGAATCTATTCTCCTCTGAATAGTTCTGTTTATGAGCCAAAATTTGGTGGCCGTTGAGCGTAATAATATGATGAAATTTGCACATTAGACTGCAGAAAAACCTCTCATGGATCCTATTTCATGGCATGCAAATGTTTAGCTAATTTTGTGTTCATGTTTTTTAACTCAAAATTTATCACCATGATAATTAGTTATAGTGGTTTGTATATCTTTGTACTAATAGCTTCTTCACACTGACAATTGCTTGTTTCGACTACAATCAGACAAAACACGTGAGTGTCATTGGAAAAATGGAAAATTTTATCGGTTTGTCCACCTAAGGTACTCGGTAAGTGAACGCATTATGATTAAAAGGTGTACTTTTCCTTCTTGAGTCTTCTCTTTTTAAAATCGTAAAGGGTGTTTTCTTGACAAAGCTGCGGGGCAAAATATCTCCATTAACTTTACGTTTGTGATTCCTTACTGAGATTCCACCGAAGGAAAAATGAATGTTGTGATGATGTTGGAATGAAAGGCACCAATTGTGCATACATTAGTAGTGGACTTGCGTGCAGAGGGATTGACTGAGCATTCACTTGTATTTGAGATACTGATTAGTACATGTTCTGCCAAAGGTGAGGAAAGTCTCAGTGCATTTTTCCTGTTGGGTGTTCTTTTCTACAAAAATGGTCTCGTCTACTGTTACTAAGGAGTAAACCCAATTTGTTTGGCAATTTGATTAGTTTGAAAACAATTACCATAGAACACAAAGTACCCTTATTCATTTGAATTTGATTTTTATTGCAAAAAGTTGATCTTTATCTGTGCTCAATGACTACAACTTAGAAGAATGGTCCGACAGAGAGAATGTGTATCATTCATTGTTAAGCACATTTTGATTCGATGGATGGAAAGATTGTAGGTCGGTGAAAATTTGACAAAGTGCTTATTGGATAATCTTTTGATTCTATTCTAATGTTTTTCCTTTTTCCTCCTTTTATTGCGTTGCCTCTAGAACGTGGACTCGTTACTTTACCTGCTTGTATTATCCTCAGCTGTTTGATTGCTCTAGTCTTCTTTTTTTCAAGGTTGATTTTTTGGATTTTTTGTTTATTCTCGTTCGCGCAGGGAGTCTATTCTCAGACCACTATATGTTCTAAGAGGCGTGTTTAACAGAAACTGCCTTTCTTAAAATGCGCAGTGGCGACGGATTGATGGTTGAAATTTTTGAAGGACATGCTTCCAGAAGATCAACTGGGTCCTCGGCTTGTTTGTGTGTTGATGATATTTAATTCCAAGTCATAAACCATGAACCCATGGCTTATTAGTTGACCTGCCTGGGAGCTATGCCAGTTTTCCCATTGAGTCTGTTTCAATTCTTTGTAAAACGCGGAAACATGACTAGTCTATAACCCGGGCAACCTGTATGACAATTGCTAGAAAAGATGGGCAATACCAAGTTACTAACTTCTTCTCTTGGATCTTAACCAGCAGTGCTGGTATCTTAAGTGTCTCCTGTGCTTAGGAGAATGATTTGATGTATACAATTTAGATTGATAAATATTTACCTCTATTCAAAAGTTTGATATTTTACCTCAAACCGATCAATCATACATGAGCCGACGTATGATCGACTTATCGACCTACATAATTTATTTTTATTAGATAGGCCTTGTAAAATACGTATCTCGAAATCTATCTAACGTATTTTATGAGCTAACACTAGACTTTTTTGTATATATATATATATATAATATAAAAAATGATACCATATACATATGAATTATATTTTAGCCTATTCTCTTCATAAAAATATAAAAACAGCCACTGACAAAAATAATATAATGCTCAGTATGACTGATATTATTTGACTTGCAATTTGCTGGGAAGTTAACCATTAACTCATATATATATGTAATAAAGTATCAATCAGATGTATTTATCTTCTTATTCCTTTATGTTTATCTTGCCAGTGTTGAAAGGACGAAGACACAAACATTAATCTCTCATGCCACTCAATCATAAATGGGATCAAAGCTCAAATTGCTAACACTATTTATTCATATCTTCCTTTGATGTTGGCTACAGCATACCAAAACGAAAATTATAAATAAAAAAAAAAATTAAAAGACGAGTTCGACACCCCTAAGACTCGAACTCAAAAACAAACAAATCCGTTCACTTATAAACGGGTAATCAGAAGTCCGCTGTACTGATTATTTCTTCTTCCCCACCCGCCGATCTTACCGCCTCGTCGTCGCCGACGCTCCCTCCCCGATGAGCCACCCGCCGCCACCGCTCGCCGCTGCCGCCGGCATGCGCCGGCCGGCGGCCCACCTCGCCTGCCTTCTCCTCCTCCTCTCCCTCCTTCCTCCCTCCTCCGCCATCGTCTTCCTCCGAACCGCCTACAGTCAGTTCCTCTTCGACGACGCGCCCGCCGCCTTCGGTACGCGCCACCCCCACCCCCACCCCTCTGCCTCTAGTTTCCCTCTCTTTCGCTTGGATTTGATTCTTCGAGTTGTGAAGTTGCGAATTTTTTCAATTTGTTTGTGTTTTGGTTCGTTGGGGTTTTGGTGTCAGGGCCGGCTCTTGGCCGTCTCCAAATTTGCGGCAGCCTGCGGTTGGCGGATCCGGTGGACGGTTGCTCGCTGCTTCGCAACGGCTCCGGTGGGCCGGTTTTAGAGGGGTCGAAGCGGGGCGTGGTGCTTATAGAGAGGGGACATTGTAGCTTCGTGGATAAGGTGCACAATGCGCAGGACGCTGGGTATAGGGCTGTGATTGTTTACGATAATCGGCACAAGGGAAATCTAATTACAAGTAAGCCTTTTTTTATATAGATCAATTTGCCAAAATATGATTGTGTTTATCAAGGTTCGTTAACTATTGTATTAATTGTTGATTGTTGTTAATTATATTTGGCATTGCCAATTTTCTAGTTGTTGGTTTTTTAATTTGGTTAGCTGATTTGGGTGCAGAGGTAGGCTGTGGATGCTTTGTTTTATTTTTTATGTATGATGTGTTGGGAGGTTATATTAGCCGTCTCTTTTGTGGATTCACTTTGTCAGATTTTGAAGTGAGATGGTTGGCTTTATGGTTTTGTTTGCTGAGCTTATATTTCGGACATATTTTTCATTTTAAATGGTTTTCTGGCTGGTTTATTTTGAGTGTCAAGTGCTCGTCTTGTTAAGATGTAAGCTATGGCTGGTCTTCTGACACGCAATTTTTCGGCATTTGGAATAGGATGGGTTGGGAATTTCAAAAGGAATAAGTGTTGTAACAAAATTCTTGTACTTCTTATTTTGAATTAATGAGTGAGTTTTTCTTTCTTTTTTGTTATCCACTATTTCCTTAATTATCATTGTTGTGGCCTTATCTTATTTTTAGTCCTTTTCAATTGTTCATATATATGTTTACATTTCATGATCTTATATTGCTTCATTGTCTTTGTCTGATTTCATTTCCCTTTCCTCTCCTCCTCTTTGAACCACTATAATGAAATAAATTTATGTCTTGATAGTTGTATTTTTTTTTGTAAAAGTAGTCAAATAATAATCTGTTACTTTTTTGTACATTGGGTTTGATTGCTTCGATTATAATATTGCCTTCCCAAAAATTCATCAGTATAATTTTTTTTACTGCCCATTATATTGTTCTATGCAAAAAGATTGCCCTAATAACAATGATTTAATAATTTCCTTATACTTTAGTTAATAGGCTTAGCATATAGAACATTAGAAGCAACTTACCTTTTAATATTTAGTGACCATGAAATGTGATTTACTTCTTCTTAGAAGCATGAACTGAATTTGTCCCTTATATTTATCCTCTACAACTTGTTGGTTTTATTGCTTATCCATTCATCTAAAATAATTTACAGGAGTTTATCAATAGTCGTTTTCAGTTTTTGCCTTACTTTTTTAATACCATCTATTGAACAATCAGTTATTTAATTAAGAAATATTTTCAATGGTATATCTTTTTGGAATGCAACCAAATTGATTCTGCTGGCAAATGCCCTACTTTTGGAGCATGCTCGGGTTTTTATATTTGTGCCACATAAGATTTTGATGCACAAGCTTACTAAAATTATCTAGTCATGGCAGGAATTAGAATTTTGAATTCTGCTGCTTACAGAAACCTTAATCCTATATCCTTTTCGTTTTGAATTCAGTGGCAATATTATTATACTTGTTCTGAAGTTGTTACCCTAAAACTATGTAATGTAAAAAAGATGTCACTCATGGGCTTTGATTTGATTAGCTTTTAGAGCAGGGCATAATCTGCATGCAGGATAACTGTTAGTATCACTGTTTTTAACATGCTAGAATTCTTTTTGGTCATAATTTTTTAGATGTCAAATTTGATCTGTGTCTGATGATGGCTAGCCATTGTCGTGTAATATGAGGTTCACATATAAAAATACTTTCCTAACATAATCAAAAAGCTTCAGCTGATAGGGATTTAGGAATCAAGAAGCTCTTCTGTTCATGATATCAACGAATAGTTTGCACTGAATGTGTTGTGCTATTATTATTAATATCTTTCTACAGACAACTTCTTTCATCCAACACTTATGATGAGGTTCTTTTTCTACATTTAGCATCATAGAACTCCTGTTTACTTTCTAGCCCATAAGATTCCAAGTAGGGTCTGAAAAGACCAGTCATGGAAATGTTAGTTATGGTAATCCCTTGAAAAACTCTTTTAAGTTTTTTTTTCTTGTAGAGTGATGTTTGGTTCCATGTAGGAAACAATCTTAATACAAGAGCATGTTTTGACATACCTTTAATAAGTAAGATTAGAACTATAAAGTTGGTTTCTATTTGTCAGTACTGTTTATTCATTATAAGAACTGTGGTTCTTTCAATGGCCATCAGTCTTCGAAATAGGTTTGTGGTGCTTTATGTCCTTTCTATATTGGTTTTTTTATTTATGGCAAATTGTTCCTTATGACATATGCATCTTTTTTTCATTGTTGCTTTGAGCAGTGATAGGAGACTCGCAAGACATAGAAATCCCTTCTGTGTTTGTCTCAAATGAAGCAGGAGAGATAATGAAACAATTTGCTGATAGTGATGAAAGTCAATATGAAGTATGCACTGCATTAGATGAGGCAGTACAAACTGTGCTGACAATTTCCCTTATCTCTCTGATAGTCATTGCTTCCATTTTGGCAATTTTTCTTTTTGCTCGGAACCTTCGAGCTCGCCGGTTAAGAAACATTAGTGAATCTACTAGTATAAGTGCTCGAGTCGTGAATAAATTTGATTGTCTCAAGTACAGTTCTTCTACCCACTCACACAGCGGTAGCGTGGGTGAAGCTTGTACCATTTGTCTTGAAGATTACAAAGATGGAGATTCGCTTAGAGTTCTTCCTTGTCAGCATGGTAGGTTGCAAAAAGGAGGTTGCTTCCGTATTTATGGCGTTTTGGTGTGTCTAATGTGTTGTATTATCTTTTTTTGCTTATTTACCTGACATTTTCTTGTTTGCAGAATTTCATGCTGTGTGTGTGGACTATTGGTTAACGAAGTGGGGAACATTCTGCCCCTTGTGCAAGCATGACATGCGTGCAGATCCAATAAGTTGCCGAATATCAGAGCACACACCTTTGTTGCCATGCTGATTGTACCAGTTAAAGCTCCGTCTTTGGTTCCCTCATTTATGCCAAAGGCAGCCAATGTTTGCTGTTGCAGCCACAAAATACAAACCATTGTATCGCCAAACGTATATGATGGTTGCTTCCATGCCCAACGTGATAGCTTGCTCCTTACCTGTACATCATTGTTCATGTGTAATGCTCGAGAATACCACATCATAAACAAAAACACTTATTCAAATTTCGGGCAAGTAAAATCTGGATGCCATTTTGTGTGTAATTGTGTATATTTTACTGATTATGTGCTTGAAACAGGTTCCATGAGTGTCAAACATATATTGTATATTTTGCATTGCTTATTTCAGTTTGCATTGTTCTTGTATCAATTACAGTAAGTATCAATGATCAAAGCATGCTCGGAAACAATTATTTACCAATCCTCTTTGGAATCCAATTTGAACATGTATCTTTCATTTCAGACTCAGATGAACGAGAAATTCTATTTAGAACAATTGATAACATAAATATTTAATGATGATTGTACTTGTATCATTACCCCCTACTGTTACACTCGATAAGTACAACCCATAAGTTTCCATAAAAAAAAACATGGATGGGCATGCAGTAATGTTAACATCTACTCATCACCGCATTGGACGGCAATCAACCATTAAAAAAAGCATACGCGCTTCAAGATTTAACCAACTGGCTGCCTCAATGGTATTTAACGTTCATCCGAAGACGGCCTCTTTTCGAAAGCTTATATACAGACAAATATGTATTTCTTGAAAGCGACCAGTAAACGATCAAGCCACAAGCTAGGAAAGCTCCAGGACGGCACTCCCCCGCCCATATTTTTATAAAATCCTGCGTAACCAAGGCCAGAGTGCTGCAACTATAAGCTACTCTCCATGAAACCAATGGTCCTGCAAAACAACAGGCGGCAGTAAAGCTTTTAAGTAATAAACGTGTATTAATATGGCCACCACTGAGAGGTAAAATGTGTTTCATCCTAGTTTTTAGCCCAAGAGATTCCATCTGAATGAGAAAGCACGAAATGGCTCTGCCATGTCCGCTGAAACTTTTATGGGTTTTTCTTTCTTTCCTCAGTTCTGAAGCTGCCGTGGTTACTGTTGATGTTCATGTCACCAAGAGTATCGTAGATTCCGGCCACCGCTACTTGGATGTAAGGTAGAGTGCATTTCGTATGAAGATGGAAGGAATTTACAGCCTATCGGCTAGCACTATGTATCTTATTCTAGCAACTTGTATGATTTGTCACTGTGGCTGATGAAATGGTTAGGACGGTGGAGGAGTTCAACCAGGGGCATGTGGAAGGGGCTCTCAACGTTCCTTACATGTTCTTCACACCCGAAGGTCCTCTACACTTACTATAGTTCTTCAAAACTTTGTTTTTTTTTATATAATTTGTTTTGTGCCGACTGGGTATGCCTTGTTCTTATTAGCTCAAATTGATGTCTACAGGAAGAGTGAAAAACCCACAATTTGTTGAGCAGGTTTCAGCTGTTTGCACTAAAGACGATCAACTTGTCGTGGTAATGTATCCTCTGCGTCCAAGTTGCATTATATTGGTTTTACTTACTAATACCCCAAATTCACATTGAGAATTAAGATAGTTCCAAATCATTGTGCCTTATCTTCTTTAGATTGGATCCTTTGTTAATCAGTTTCAATATTTTGAAGGGATGTCAAAGTGGAGTGAGGTCCTTGGGTGCTTGTTCTGATCTTCTCAACGCCGTGAGCTGAATGTTCTTCAAATTTGCTCAGAAATCCTATATTTGTAGATGGAATCAATTGTTCATTTGTTTTTGTGTAATTGCAGGATTTCAAGAATGTGAAGAATGTTGGGGGTGGCTATGCTGCGTGGGTTGAGAATGGTCTGGCTGTGAAGAAACCAAAGACAGAACTGTAACACAATCAGTAGTCTGGTCTTCATATCATCAAAACCTTGATATGTTCGGAACCTTCATTTAAATGTTACATACTGTGATCTATTGAATAATCACCACTTGCTTTGTTTAGACTCTGTATCTCCTCCTTCGTGAATTTTAGGATTTTGATTTTGCATTTAAACACGGGAAAGAAAAATCTAAACATAACAGTAACAAGAAAACTTTCGACTAATTACCAGCTACTTTAATGTCACCTAGATGCATATTTGTAAGACCAAATTTTAATAACATGAAGCGGTGTTCTACAAATGGTACCATTTTTTAATTCAGTGGTTAAAAAAAGTAGCTTAAATGGGACTGATCGATACTTGTTTTGTAAACGGTGGCCACTGTGTATGTTTGCATTGTTATCATAAAATAAATACTGAATTACATTACTTTGTCTTACAAATGGCCATAAATTATTATTATTATTGAATCTACTTTAATCTCTAATATTAAGAAACTTGGCCGCTTAGTCCAGACCCATTATACTGGTTTAAAAGATTTCAAACTAAACTGGGTAGTTGACAATCAGACCCATTATACTTTAATCTAACATGTAAGTATTTACTTATAAAATAAAGATTATAAATAGTATTAAGATTTTAAGACATCAGGATGTACCTAATATCTCATATACTATGGTACAATTACTCGTGTTCAATATGATTGCTATAATTTGAAACCTTTAATTAAAAAAAAACGTTCAATTAAATTCAGTTTAGCTTGATAATTTAATTTAAAAAGAAAAAATTGATTTCATACTACGCTCTCATTTAAACAAATAAGCTTAGATTTGTGGTTGTTTAATTAAACTCGATTCAAATTTTGATATTTTATATAAAAAATTAAATTAGCTTAGCTCAGAACTCAACTTGACTTGTTTAATAAACACCCAAAAGAAAATAAATTATAAATTTGTCTTTTCATTATTTCAATAAATACAAATATTATTTATCAAGAAATATAATTTATCATTGAATTCAACAATTTTAACCCTCTTTAAGCAGGTAAAAATACTAAATCAACTAAAGAATTATCGAATAATAATAATGATAATAATATAAAAATAATAAAAATAAAACAATTTCAAGGTAAAAATATAGTCTCGATATTTTAACTAGTATTTGATAAACTTTTAGCGATAAAATATATTTTTAAGATTTAATATGGAAAAATATGAAAAAAAAATACATCCTTCACTGCTCCAATAACCCCCTTCTTCCCATCTTCCCTTCCACTCCTCTTCCCTCACACACTCAAGCTCCTCCAACCATGGTTCTCGAGGTGGGTTTGTCGGGCCTCTCCAATTGTTGACGCTCCCCGCTTCTTGAATCTTGAATTCGATGTTCGTGTGCGGTGATAAAGTTGGGATCTTTGATCGCGGTTGTTCGTGGTTTTGCAGGCGACGATGATCTGCATCGACAACTCGGAGTGGATGCGGAACGGCGACTACTCCCCGACCAGGCTACAGGCCCAGGCCGACGCCATCAATCTCATCTGCGGCGCCAAGACCCAGGCATGCTCCGTTGATCCATCGTCGATCGATTTTTTTTAGGGTTTCTGTTTTTTTAAAAAAATTTTTGAGCTCCATCGATCCATTTAGGGTTTTTTTTTATGGGGTTTGGGAATTGGGGGTGTTGGATTTGGGGGTTTTGTGATGTGAAGATGGTTGCTTTGGTGGATGCTTGTGCAGTCGAACCCGGAGAATACTGTGGGTCTGCTGGCCATGGCAGGGAAGGGCGTTCGTGTTTTGGTTACCCCGACGAGCGATTTGGGGAAGTTGCTGGCGAGCATGCACGGTATGTATTGGAACTGAGCAATTCTTGCTTGTGAATTATTCGTGGATATAAATGAAGAATTTTATTTTTGATGCTGGTATTACGGGTTTGTAGCTTGCTTATCCTTTCTCACAGTTTGAATTAACTTGATGGTAGACATCAGACATTATAGTATGCTGTGAATTGCTTATGGCTGTCCAATTGTTCTAGCCTTTGCTGTGAATAGTGGCGGGGCCGGCTGGTTCAGTTTGTTGTCCTTTGGAGAGTGTGGATTAGTGGAAGATATAATTGTTGGAAAGAGAGTGGAATTTGGAGGATTGTGAAATTGTGTTTGCTTGAGTAATTACATTTGCGTTTTATTGTATTTAGTGACATAAATTCCTCAAGAGAAAATCATTTGATGATTAAATGTTTCTTTTCTGCTCATGCTGGTGCTACTTATTTATTGTTTTTTAGCCCTTTTTATCTTGGTGAAAAAACCTTGTTGACCGGGTACTGATTCGATGATGGGTGTTAGTATGCTATGGATTGCTTGTCCTATGTCTAGGCTGTCTGACCGTTCCATTTTTTTTTCCCTAAATGGGAACTGCTTCAATTTATTGTATTTTGAAGGTGTATGAATTGATGAAAGATATGATCATGATTTGGAGTATGGACTTTGGAGGAACATGAAATTATGTTGCTAAATTATGTTGCTTGGATAATTAGAATGTGGTCTATAGCATTAGGTGACATGAGAAAATCAATCAAGCTGTTCTATTAAACTTTATTGGGTCCTTTGTATAGGTTTGGAAATTGGTGGTGAAATGAACTTGACTGGTGGGATCCAGGTTGCAGCACTGGCTCTTAAACATCGGCAGAACAAAATTCAGAAACAACGCATTATAGTTTTTGTTGGCAGGTTTTTTTTTTTTGAAAGAATTCTCAAAACAAGACTTACCTTTTGTTTATAAACAGGGATTGATTGTTTATATGTCTGTATTTCAGTCCAATTCAATATGACGTGAAGGCACTAGAGACCATTGGAAAGAAACTTAAAAAGAATAGTGTGTCATTGGATATTGTCAATTTTGGTGAAAATGATGAAGGAAAGTCAGAAAAATTAGAAGCACTACTTGCTGCTGTGAACAACAATGACAGCAGTCATATTGTTCATGTCCCTCCGAGCCCCAATGCTCTTTCAGATGTCCTCCTCAGGCATGTCTTCACATGCTGTTATATTCAGGAGGAGTTTTTTTTTATTTCGTTACAAACTAATGTAGTTAGCTGTTGCCGCAGCACTCCAATCTTCACTGGAGATGGAGAAGAGGGAAGTGGTTTTGCTGCTGCCACTGCCGCTGCTGCAGGTGGTGGCTTTGATTTTGGTGTTGATCCCAATTTGGATCCTGAGTTAGCTCTTGCACTCAGAATATCAATGGAAGAGGAGAGAGCCAGGCAGGAGGCAGCTGCAAAGAAAGCCTCAGAAGAAGCTAGCACACAAGAAAAGGCGGGGGAGTCATCTCAAACTCCGCAGGATACAAGCATGGCTGAGCCTACTATGGACATGGATGCGGTTGGTCAGAAAGTAAGTTTGTGGACTTAAAGACTATGGAGCTAGTGATGTGCTTTTGTTCTTTAGATCCACGGCACACTTGTAGGACCCTTTACGTGCACACATTCATGTCTAGAACATAAAATTTAACTTATAACCCTGTCTAAGCTATTTTTTATGGCAAAATTAAATTTACATTTGCTGTTCATTTTGTGATGTGGGAATGATATGGGAATGCCATCTTCTAACTCTGCTGGTGTATAGAGAGATGTATGGACCATACCTCCCTAGGTTTATCAGTGGTATTTATTCAGTAGCATTCATTTTTTTTCTAATAAATTCTTTAGATGCCTGTGAGGAACCATTTTGTGTACACATGAATGCCATGCAAGAGAACTGGCATAATTATTGCATTAGTTTTATTTTTAATAATTTAAGTTCATAGCTGCCCACTGTTGATCTCTACATTAGATTTCTGTTTGTCAAATCTCCACAAAATTGTAGTCGGTGCACAACTCATTAATGGCTTTCGGTTATTAACATTATTTTCACCTTATTTGTAGCTTCTGCGAGTAAGTTGTGTCCTTGACTTTCTTTTTGTTTACTCCCTCAATTCATTGCATTAATCATAAACAGCTTTACCTTCTCCATTTTAATTTATTTATTATAAAGAGTTCATTTATTTAATATATAAGTTCTGTAAATTATTGTGCTTGGTTGTAATGGGTTGAAGCTACATTAACATGCGTAATAGGAAGTTTCAAGTAAAAAAACAAAAATAGAGACACTTCTATCCCAAGAGTTGGTTGGGATCAGAAAAGGAGACTTGGGAAAAGTTAAATAAATAAAAAAAAAAAGAATTGTAGTTATTTTAAGTTGCGTTTCCATCACCTCTTTTACTCCCATGTTTGAAGCCAGCTGACTTTAAATCTGCATGCCGTCAAGTTTTTGTACTATGGAATTATGGAATTCATATATCTGAGAATATATTGATTTTCATGGACATTATACAGTTGCTTGCTATTGGGAATCATGTGCATTCGATAGTAACTATACATTTGTTGTGATGGTAGGGTGATGAGACTGCCTTGCTTGAGCAGGCCCTTGCCATGTCAATGGATGTTCCCCAGCCAAGTCAATCAGATGCTGTTATATCACAACCAGATGCAGAAATGTCTGATGCATCAATAGAAGATAGCGAATTAGCCCTGGGTAGCTTCTTGATATTATTGTCATGTTAATTGCCGTTTTTATTCTTATGGAGGCTCCCCCTCTGGTTCAGTACAGGAACTTATTCTAGTAATAGTTGTTAAGAGACCTATGCCATGAGGAATTTCCCTGTTTCATCATTTTTAGTGGTCTCTTTTTATTTACTTGTCTGTGGATAGTTATTTCATTTGTTTGCCATGTATGCTGGTCCGAGCAGCTCTTCAGATGTCAATGCAAGAAGATGTAAAAGACACATCGGGGCAAACTGATGCCAACCAAGTTCTCCAAGATCATACTTTTGTGTCTTCTATTTTGGCTTCGGTAAGGAAAAGGACTTGTTATATATTTATATGCAGTGCTATTACTGCATTTTGCACTTGAGTTGATTGCAATTTTTTATTGGTAGCTTCCCGGTGTTGATCCAAATGATCCTTCCGTAAAGGATTTACTGGCATCTTTGCAAGCGCCACAGCCAGAGGTGAGTGGTAATATCTGTCTGAAGTTTGGGCTTGTTGTTTGTGACAAATATGGTATATTCATCTATAGAAGCTGAATCGGCTGATTGAATGAAAAACCTTCTATAAACTTGCAGCTTGCATGCTTGAATCCACAATTATTTTTATTTATAACTGTAAATTGAACGCCATGAAAAATAAATATTTAAAAGTGTTAGATAATAGTTTTCTTTTTTTAATGAGTTTAGTTTGCATTCGCATATGTTTTTGGGTTTCAATGACGCCTAATCATTTTAATTCAGAAGAAGGACGATGATGAGACTCAAAAGAAGGATGATAACTGATGCTGCACTAGACCTGCCTCCTCCTGTTCTTGCTTATATTGGGTAAACAGATGACATTGTTATTATGTGATCAGAGGCAAGGATTGTTATTTTTAAAAATAACTTTAGCATGGGGTTTGTGAGGTGCAAGCACCTAATTTGAATCCATATAGCTTTTTCCAGATAAGATGTTTTCTGACTCCTGTTTACTTGATTTCTTGCCGTGTTAAGGTACCATTGCCATTCATTTCACAAATGGAAACAGAGGTGTTTGATATACAGATTTTTTAATCTATATGTTCCACCCCTCTTTTGATAACTCGAAATTTGATATTTAATACTTTAAATTGGTTACAAGATTTTTACCAAGGGGTTTTATGATGTTCAAAATTTCAATAGAAATATTTTTTTTACTGCTGTTGACAGATAGAATTGTATCGTGCAAGTTAGCTGCTCAGACTTTTATACTGGCTTGTCAGCCATACTGTCATACTGATGTGCTTTATTGTAGGTTATCAAAGGCTGATTCATATCAAATTCATTGTATGAAGTGGAAACAAGTAATGCTCAATAAACTGGATTGGAAAACCCTTAAAAGTTAAATCTAGGAATTTGTGTTGACCGCCCCTGGATGCGATCGAGTTGTCGTAGAAATACATTGTGGATTTGTGAAGTAGCCATTTGGGGAAATCATCTTCGGCTGTTATTGTTGTCTCTTCCGATTTAATGGATGACAATTTATCAAACTCGCCTTCCTCTTCCATAAATATATACCCTGCCCTACCTCGGAAGGGCATCTGCCTGCTTTTTTTATTGAAACAACCCTATGTGGCTATCTTTCATTCATAATGTATGGCCAGTACCATCCATTACTTTCTGGGCACAGATTGCCGCTTTACATGATCATCACACCGTCAATATATATATATATATATATATATATATGAGATTGGATTTTTTGAGCAAGAGGCAGGAAATCCAATCTGCACAATAAATGAATCTGGCCGTCCGATTATAAGGACGATCTAGATTTATTATTTTTTTTTAAAAAAAATTTTTAATTTGATCTGGGCCGTCCGATTAGGACGGCCCAGATCATTTGGAGGGGGGCGGCGGAGCGCCGCCGCCCGCCCTTTGCCTCGCCCCAGGCTT
>JAVDBV010082558.1:0-12004 GCA_032619315.1 Piper longum | reverse complement strand
ATATATATGTATATGTATATATAACCAAGCCTCAGAATAAGAAATAAAAGTTGAATTTTGATGCATTGTGAAGTCTGAGACTTGAAACTCTTATTTTCTCCGTGCAACTTGAGATCCCTCAATTTAGTTCCATACCTAATATATATTAGGAGAATATCATGCTTAAAGTGGGAATGGATTATAAATCTTTAATTTGGTTAACTATTTTTAAAGAGATGACTTAACCCATTATATTGTACTTTAGGCCGGGTTGTTACAAATAGTATCATAGCCAAATTTGTTCTATGTTAAATAGTGGGCTGGACTACGGACGTTAGTTATGCTCTCGATCACGAATCATGAAAGATCGTGGGTTTGGCTAGTAACGGGGGTTGTGTGTAGGAATTTTGGAGATAAAATTTCCTAAGGTGGGTGGATTGAGGAAATTTTCTAAACTGGGTGAATTATGAGATCCCTCAACTTAGTCCTACATATAATACTTACCGGAAGAATATCTTGTTTATATGTAGGAATGAGCTATAGATTTTTAGCTTAATTAACCACTTTAAAAGAAATGATTTGGCTAGCTATGCTCTCAATCACGGACCATAAAAGGTTGTATGTCGGGGCTAGCAACAGGGGCAGTGTGTAGGAATTTCGAGGATAAAATTTCTTAAGATGAGTAAATTGTGATATCTCTCAACTTAGTCTCACATATACTACCTACTAAGAGAAGATCCTGTTTATAATTAAGAATGAAATATAGATCTTTAACTTTGTTAATTACTTTAAAAGAAATGACTTAGCCCATTAAGTTGTATTTTGGGTCGGGTCATTACAAATAGTACAAGTGCAACTTAGTTCCGTGTTAAATGATGAGCTGGATTATAGATGTTAGCTAAGCTCTCAGTTACAGGCCATGGAAGGTTATGAGTTGGGGCTAGCAACGGGCTAAGTGTAGGAATTTCAGGGACAAAATTTCCTAAGGTAGGTGGATTGTGAGATCCCTCAACTTTATCCCACATCTAATATATATTAAAAGAAGTTCGTGGGTTGAGGTTAGCAACGAGCTAAGTGTAAGAATTCTAATACCCACTAAGAGAAGGTCGTGAGTTGGGGCTAGTAACGAGCCATGTGTAAGAGTTTTAGGGAAAATTTCTTAAGGTGTGTGGATTGTGAGATCCCTCGACTTTATCCCACATCTAATGCTTATTAGGAGAAAATCTTGTTTATAAGTAGGAATAAAGTATAAATATTTAACTTGGATTAACTATTTTAAAGAAATAACTTACCATGAAAGGTCGTGGGTCATGGGCCATAAAAAGTCGTAGGTTGGGACTAGCAATGGACTAAGTGTAGAGATTTTGAGAATAAAATTTTTTAAGGCGAGTAGATTGTGAGATAAATGAATTATAAATCTTTAACTTGTGTTAACTATTTTAAAAAAATGGCTTACATGAAAGGTTATGGGTCACGGGCCATAAAAGATCACGTGGATAAAATTTTTTAAAGTTGATAGATAGTGAGTAAGCGGAAACGAAGTTTGTCCAAAGTTAAGGTGTGCATTTGTTATATAAGAATTCGGTAATATTTTATAATTTTTATGAATCGACGGCCATTTTTGATGATGTAATAATATATTTATTTATTTAAAAAAAATTATTGGGACCCAAATTTAAGTATAAAGACTGAGTATACTCAAGATGAAGTGACATTATCAAAATTTGAAATTGTCGACACACAAGTATTAAATCGTGAATCATTTATTATATTATATTACAGTTTAATATTTTTATGTTATACAATTTTTAAGATAAATTAGAAAACTAATAATAATAGAATTGGAAAAAGATTGGAAAGGAAAGTGATGTAAGGTAGGAAGTATCATTGTGTCCTGTCCTCCAATAATCAACAATTAAAGAGAGAGAGGGTTGTGAAATTCTCACCCCCTTGAAAAAAAAAAAAAAAAAAAAAGATTTGGGTGGTGGGAGGTCGCTCTCTCCCTCTCGGCTGGGCAGGCCAGCCGCACGGCCTTCGTCTCCTCCTCCCAACCCCAACTCTCAGCTCCTTCCTCCTTCGTCTTCTTCTTACGATCGCCCCCCGTTCTATCCCCGATTTCCCCCTTCCTCGGCGCCGGCGACGTACTATTTTTTTCTTTTTGTTTTTGGCATGTAGTGTTGTTGGACAGCCTGGTTCGTTTCTACTTGATTCGTACGCCCCCAATTCCTGATCTGTGATTACTTACCGTCATCTCTCTCTCTTATTTTATTTTATTTATACATGATGATGCTGCCATGATTTGGCCTCAATGTGAGCAATCTGAATTACACTTTGAATCTCGAATCGTAGGCCAATTCAACTCTTTGGCATGTGATTCTATCTATGTGACTTTTATGTTTTTTTTATTTTTACGACAAATTGGTATGGTAAAGTTTATGGCCTAAGTTTGATTTTTTTTTTAAATTATGTTGTAATTTATTGTTGGCGAATGGGTTCTGCGATCAAACTCAATGCTCATTGGCAGTCGTTTTTATCATTTTTCGTGCTTGTGAATTTTCCAAGGACCACCCTATATGCTTGTTGGATTGATTTGCATACATTTGTATTTTTTCTATGTTTTATGCATCCATATGTGAGCACAATATGAGTGGATTTTTCTTTTGCCAGATGCAGACACGGAGTGCTTGGATCGGTGGAGGTTTTAGTTTGAAGGAATTGAGGGAGATTTAGCTTTTAGTGTTTTTTTCTTTCGCATGGAAGACAACTTGTGTCAATTTTAATCATCTCGGAGACTGTTTAAGGAAGATAAGAATATGTATCAACCTGTGAGTTCAGCTCCCACTCGCGGCGGGATACCCTCTGAAAGTGGATATTCTGCTGTAAACCTTGATCAAGTTCCTCATTGGATTGATGCCGACCAGCGTTCTCCTTTTGTGGGTGATGATAGTGGGGATACATCTTTGTCCATAAGCTACTTTTCTGATCCTCTTACTTCAGCATCAGGAGCAGACATTGGAACTGATGGGCTGAAGTCGAGGTTTCCTGTTGATCATGAAATTAATTCAAAAATATATCTATGGCGAGGTCAGCCATGGAATCTTGAAGTTGATGCAGTGGTTAATTCTACAAATGAGGTTAGAAACTTTAATGTCGTAGATGCCACGGTACTGCTTCTACATAGGAATGGCAAGTTCTTTTTAGTGAAAGTGATTATCGTGATGAAAGTTCTTCATCTATGCCAAACATTTAATGTATGATGCAGAACTTGGATGAAGCACATAGCAGCCCTGGTCTACATGCTGCTGCGGGGCCTGGACTTGCAGAAGAGTGTGCAACGCTGGTAATCTTCATGTTGTTAGCATAAATCATTCTTTGGCTTCCATGTTTCATTTCTAAATCTTCTGGAAAAATATTAACTTCAGGGGGGATGTCGAACGGGCATGGCAAAAGTTACAAATGCTTATGACCTCCCTGCTCGGTATGTCAACAAAATACTTACAATCCTCTGACTGTAGTGCTTGATTTTAGTTTATTTATCATTTTGAAAAATGGAAGACTTGAAATATGTGAAAGTTCTTTGAAGATGAAACACTATTGTTAAGAAATGAGGCTAACTACTGAATCAATGTTTATGAAAAGTGGCTTTATATAATTTCGGGCTGATTAATGTCTTGTTACGAAAGAGTTTATGGATACTGCTCCTGAATCAAGCAATAAATGGTGTCAATATTCTTCATATGCTTTGAAGCATTTTTTATTAACGGTAATGACAAAATATACCTTGAAGTTCGTTTTATTAGTAAGTGAGGTACATAAAGTTTAGATTTTAGTCTGTTGGCTCTTTGCTACCTGACTGATGCCCAGTTTGGCACCCTGCATTTCTGTTTGATATTAGCATTTCCATCTTTTCTTTTCCAACTGTAATCTCCGAACAATTAGTTTACTTAATACGGCGGTGGGTTTTATTTTCTTTTGTGACTTGGATGATGCTATATTCATAAATTTTATTTGTCTTTGGCTAAACTTTTCCTGGTGTTTACTCGAGATTTGTTGTTTGCCTTACATTTACTGCTTCTGATTGTTAAGTCTTCTTTGTTATATATTTTAGGAGGGTTATACATACTGTGGGGCCTAAGTATGCCATTAAATATCATACTGCCGCAGAAAATGCTCTTAGTCACTGCTATCGTTCTTGCCTTGAACTCCTTATTGAGAATGGCTTACAGAGGTACATATATGTTTATTTTTTACTTTATCCGAAGTCAGCTTTGATTTGCATAAATTGCCTATACAGTTTTGATCCTTCTGCAAAAGTATCAAATATTATTTGAAATTTGATTTGCAGCATTGCTTTTGGTTGCATATATACAGAGGCAAAAAAATATCCTCGTGAACCTGCAGCTCATGTGGCAATAAGTTAGTTATTTCTTTCAGTCTCTTTCTAAGTTTATGAAAAGGTTTGCAACTACTTGATTGCTTTATTTATTTTCTTGACTCTATCAGGAACTGTAAGACGGTTTCTAGAGAAATACAAAGATAAAATTAGAGCCATTGTCTTCTGTACCACCACATCTTCTGATACCGAGATATACAAAAGGTCAGTTTGCAGCATATCCAATTTTTGCTGGTTAAATATAGTACAGTGTTTTTTTTGGGGGGGAATGGGGAGAGGGGGGTGGGGGGGTGGGTGCGTTTGTGAGTGAATGAATAAACGTTTGTTAAAATAGGATAAAACCATGTGAGAATTCATTGATGGATCTAAAGATATCTTTTATGAGATTGTGATGGTGACTACTAGCTTGTCAACGTCTATGAATCAAAACCACCTCTTTGATGCCATTTTAATATTAGATTGTTCTAAGGTCATTGTTGTTGTAATGCTCCTATTAATTATAAAGCTGACTTTGCGTTCTTGTCATGTAGACTGCTCCCACTATACTTCCCTAGAGATAAACACGAAGAAGAGCTTGCTGTGTCAAAGCTTCCTGCAGATGTAGGAGATGAAAATGGAGAAACGATTCTAGACGAGCGTAAAATTCGAATAAAACCTTTGCCTGCATTTTCCGCTCCTCCTCCAAAAGTTTCCACTCCACAAGCAGAGCTTCCTGTTAGTGACGTTGGATTAGCAATGAGAAGGTTTGAGCTTAAATAATTTTTCTTTCTTTCCAATTGTGTTAATGATACTTGTTTATCAATTAATGATGAATTTGATTTTGCCTTACTCAAGTACTTGCATAAATACAACTTATTCTGACTCTCATCAGTTGCTGATTTTTTGTCACTGGTTCAATTAAGAATATAATTAGCTTGCCTCTATGCATAGCAACTGCAAAAATTTTGATTAGATCCTACTACGTTCATATTACCAGGAACTCCTTTCATGTGGAGACATATTTGGATCCTGCTTTCATGTCACTGAATAAGGATCCTGATCAACGCCGTAAAGAAAAACAAGAGAAAGTGTCTCAATCACATAGTAATTGGAATTGCGGGAAATTGCTTGGGTTTGGTGATCTTGGTGGACCTCCTTTGTCTGTTGCAGAAGAGTATGCTCTTCATGCCAGATATCTTGCAAAGGCTAATACCTTAAATTTGTCAGAAATTGCAGAAATGAAAATTGTGTAAGTCTTGACTTTACTCTGTTATTGAAAGTTTTTTTCTGATAATTTTGTTGTCATCTTTAACCGACTTTTCTTTTTCCATTTAGCTATCGTGGGGGCGTTGATACAGAGGGCAGGCCAGTCATGGTTGTTGTGGGGGCACATTTCCTGCTGCGTTGTCTTGATTTGGAGCGATTTGTTCTGTATGTTGTAAAGGTGTTGAGTACTGCCACTCATCTTTTACAATTTGATGCTTAAATGTGGCCCATTGATGCATGAGCTATTTTGATTTGATTGATCAATAAATTGTACAACTGTTTGTGATTCAGTATTATTCTTAAATATATCCTCATTTGACGTTTATTATAGTATCTGAAGAAGCTCTTTTGTTATTATTTTTTACAGATTAGACATAATTGTACCTTTTAGAAGTTGTGGGCTTGAGTATGTATGTATTTCATTCATTATACTAGTTTTAGACCTTCAACTGTCTTTTGGAACCGGCCTTAGTGATAACTTCCATAATTATGGCCTTCTTTGATTGCATTAATATTGAATTTGGTTTTTGAAACTGTAGGAATTCGAGCCTGTGATACACAAGCCATATACGATTGTTTACTTCCATTCTGCTGCATCTTTACAGATGTAAGTGTGGTATGGTGTCATCTCATTTGTAATAGTTTTCAAACTGCATGTTTGGTGCTGTCCCAATCATAATAAGGCACCATCCTGTTTCCAATTTACTCAGAAGATTGTTCTAGTCTTCATTCAAATGATTTTCTACCTCATTTGATTTATTGACTGTTAAAAAACTTGATCTTTATCTCCAAAAATATCTTTATTGCCTTGCCTGCAATCCTGACGCAATTTTTTTTAAAAAATTTTTATGTGAGAGCAAACATCTTTTATACTTGTGTCATCTGACATTTTACATCTGCATCTTGAGGTAAAATAGCCAGCCAGATTTGGGATGGATGAAGCGTTTACAACAAATACTGGGCCGAAAACATCAAAAAAACCTTCATGTATGTGTGCAATCTGTACCCTTGTTTATTTGGTTAATCTTCTGCTTTTATGGTTTAACCAATGAGCTTTTCTTGGTTTTGTTACTTGCAGGCTATTTATGTTTTGCATCCAACTTTTGGACTGAAGGCAACGATTTTTGCATTGCAATTGTTTGTTGATGGTGAAGTAAGCTATTTTAGCAATATTGCTTTCAGGATTTTTTTTTCTTTGGTTTTGTTTTGGCTCTCATAAGCAGAGCGTATAACAAAGCTGGTCTTGGTGTCCTCTTAATTGATCTCCTGTTTAAACAATTTGTGCTAGTGATTTAAGTTTATTGTTATTTTATTCTTCTGTTTCTGGTGGAACATAGCAACTGCCAGTCTTGGTTTCCTCTTAATTAATCTTTTTTGCTAGTGATTTAAGTTTGTTGTTTTTGTTTTCGTTTTCACTCTGTTGTCTGTTCACTATTTCCTGATTACTCTTTTAAAAATTGGTTCTTATTTCCAGGCATGGAAAAAGGTTGTTTATGTCGATCGACTGTTGCAGTTGTTTAGATATGTTCCTCGAGAACAGCTTACGATCCCAGATTTCGTTTTCCAGTGAGTTGTCTACTGATTCTCTATTCCATGCTCTCTTGTTCACTTCTATTTTCTTGACCGTGTACATTGGTACAACGGATTATGCAGGCATGACCTTGAAGTAAATGGAGGGAAAGGCCTAATTGTGGACCCAAGAACCAAATATATATATCACAGGCCTTGAGCTCACTGGGGTAACTTTATGTAAAACATTTATTTAGTTTGCTTGCCATCTGATTTTCTCATTGTTTAATTGTCACGTTTGTCTTTGTACAATAGCATTTACCGTGTACATCGCTGTATTTATCAGATGTATATGTTATATAGACGTAGTTCACGTCTGGTTGATTGTGTATTTCTTTAGAAAATCAGCAAAATTCTGGGGTTGGAACTTATATATTCATAACACCTAAAGAAGATATCTGTGGCATCAAGTGGCCAGTGTTGCAGGTTGGGTTGGATATATGAATACTAAGGTATTAAGTCCAAAATGTTTAGTTGGCTTTGTAAAGAAAGTTTTAAGTGCTAAACATCCTTCATGGAAAATTATGCAACTTTATGCTGCTTCTAATTCTTTATCCATTCTTCTTCCTGCCAAAGCTTATAATAATCTCTATTGTACGCACGAGTATTTCCAAATTTTCAAGCTGCCTCGGAGTCACACACTTAAGTTCTTGCACTTAAGGAATTGAGAGGTATTTAAGTTTCATTTATTTATCTGTACGTAAGCGATAATGTCCTACAAAGAGGTAATGTCAACAGGGGGGACTTGATAATGCCCAACTATTCATTGTCCACCATTTATTTATACATACTATTTTTCCTTGTTTTCTTGTATCCTTGTTTTCTTATACAAGAAAACAAATAAATTATTTTTAAGTAATTATTTTATTTTATCAAAAACCAGAGGAACTGAACAGAGGTGAGTACGACCAAGCTGAACTTGAGCCAAGCCCGACCCAACCAACTTCGGTCTCGGCGTCGGCGTTGCAGTCGCTGGCGGTTTAGTTAACGGCTTACCTCGCCCAACCAACACTCTTCTTCTTCAAGCTTCTTTCACCT
This sequence comes from Piper longum, assembly GCA_032619315.1. Classification (NCBI taxonomy): domain Eukaryota; kingdom Viridiplantae; phylum Streptophyta; class Magnoliopsida; order Piperales; family Piperaceae; genus Piper; species Piper longum. The sequence goes on along the minus strand of JAVDBV010082558.1, from coordinate 3,780 downwards.
TCAAACCACCAACCTCGCCTTCTTCTCTCCTTATCATCCCAATACGTTCCTCCTCCTCTGAAACACTAAACAATCTAAAATACTCAGAACAGACATGCAGTGGTGTCACTTTTGGTATTTCCTTTAAAGTAATAAAAAGGCGCATCTGTTCATGTACTCCTTTTAAACTGGCCCTTTGGGAGAAGATGGGTCAGAAGGGGCTTGGCGGTTGATACTTGATACTTATAGAGTGTGCTCTTCACAATTCTTTCAGAGATTGTGCACTGTGACGAAGGAAGTTGATTTTGTTTCCATTGTTGAGATATTTGCCTCGGTTGGAGGGCGAGGTTACCTCTTCTGTTAAACATTCTCAATGTTAGATCATACTTGGTACACAAATGCACCACGAACTGCCTGACATCTACCCAAATGATTTACTTTTAGGCTATTTTTGGGCGGGAGTAGTTATGGAGATTTTAGGTGGATATTAGGGCCCGGCAACCGCAATTAGATTTAATGGGATGGGATTAAGAAAGTGATGTGTTTATGATAGGTAGGGCCAGGGTTAGGAAGTGGTCGAATTTCTAAGTATTATTGGAACCATGTTTGGATCTATTTTGATGCTTCTTCTCGACGCTACATACAAGGTGACCCATAATAAAAGTTGTAATGCCTTTGGGGCCGATCATTGACAATGTGGATAAGAACGCATATCCAGCATTAACATTATGCTAATTTGTAGCTTGTTCTAACTTGGCGATCATTTCAATAAGGTTGTATGATTTCCTTTTGTTTTTAGGTCGGATTGTAAAAAATAGACGATAAGTGACTAAGTGATTACTTTCCAAGTACAAAATGAAAGCATGCACTTCTTCATGTTTTGGGGAGAAGAATATTGCCAGGTAAAACCTAAACCATCGCACCTTGTAGCTTTGAAGTCTCCACCGTTGGGCAACGGAGCCCAGAAAACTAAAAGCCTCATAGCACATGAACACATCTATCTAAGTTCATGGCAATCGATCACGAAACCCATCTCCATATTCAAATCATAAGACTTAACATTCTAAAATACTCAGGTCCCAATCAATGTCGAGTTCCAGTGTTTACAATAAACATTCTCCCAATGCTACTCAAAGTGTTCGATCGGCATGCTGGTTCGTTGCAGACAATTGAATTGATCATAAATATGCCTCTCCATCTTGTTAATTTCATCAACAATAAATACTGATTTCCCCAAATCGTAATCCTACTAAAATATCAAGCATTTGTGAATTTATAAACAGAGCGAGGAAATAGGAAGAAAGAAGAAGAAGAGACCAACCATGGATAAGAGAGTAGAGGCTGCTGCCATTAGGCTGGTACTCATATACGAGGAGCCGCTCCTCCTTGGCCTGGAAGAATGCCCGGTGGGGAACCAAGTTGGGGTGACGAAGGTTGCCCGCCGCCCCCATATGACGATCGACCGCCTCCCTCCCCACCCCGGCCATTAGCCCGGCGTCGAGCCGCTTCACCCCGACGATGAGGTGCCCATCCATCATCGCCTTGTAAGCCATCCCCATCGTCCCCCGCCCCAGCATCTCCGCCAACGCCCGCATCAGCTCATCCAGCGAGTACCCCGGCGCAGAACAGCAGCGACCCGCTCTTCATGGCCTCGATCCGCTCCGCATTCCGCGCCGCGGCCGCCTTCTCCGACCGGATGTCGCCGGCGCCGGCGAAGTCATGCAGGGACGCTGGCTGCTGGGGCAGGGAGAGAATGGCGGAGGTGGCGGCAGTGGGGGTCGACACCCGGGGGAGCCGCTGGCGTCTGTACATTCTCTTGAAGACGAGGGAGAGCCCAACGAGGAGGACGACCACGAGGCCCACCCCAGCGGCGACATGACCAGCCCCTGCAACTGCGCGGTAGCGGCGGCGGCGGCGGGCGGGCGGGCGAGGGCGGGGCGGCAGCGGCTGAAGGAAATGTGGCCGTGCTTTGCTTTGGGTGGGGATGAGTGAGTGTGTGATGGTCACGTGACCAGTACACATGGTGGGATTCAATTGGTTCCTTTCATTTGGTTGGTCTCTCCATATGTATCAACCCGTGAGTAAACCGTCGGGTTTAAACTAGCCAAACTTACTCGCGGGTTTTTTGTGTTTGGTTCGGCTCGTCTCGTGCTCGTATTTATTAATTTTATGCTCGAAAAAATACTCGGCTCGAAATAGATAAGCTCATTGAACAACGAACAGAGCTTGAGCAAAGAAGTATTCGGCTCGACTCAGCTCGAAACTCGAACTCGATGTATTCAAAATCGAAAAAATATTTAGCTCGATTTGTCTCGTTAATACTATTAAGGTCATATTGAACTTATATAGTGTTCAAAATTTTTTTTGATCTTATATAAATTGAGTACATAAACATTCACTAGGCTCGAGTTCAGCTCGAATTCGGTTCGAATTCGGCTCGAACTAAGCCTAAACACCATAAATTTTGGATAGGCTCGGTTCGGCTCGTTTACATTAAAGCTCGGCTCATTTACATTAAAGTTCGGCTCGGCTCGTTTTATAATGAGCCAAACTCAAGCACACCCCTGCTCGGCTCGGCTCGGCTCGGCTCGGCTCGTTTACACCCTTAATTAAACCAAATTAAAAATTCACTTACTTCAATTTCGTTTATATTTAGTTAAACTAATTTTGAGCCCCAATAAATCAAGCATAATTAAATATTTGATGCCAATTTGTATGACAAGACATTTCAATACAATAGAAAAAGTGACCAAATTTTTAAATATACAGACTTTTGATAGAGTCAAAATAAAAACATATTAAGTAAAATATTAAACTCTGAACATTTTGATCCAACTCCACTTCTAACCTGAAATGAGTCGACGCTCTTTTATTTAAATTTTGTCCCCAATTTATTTATCAAGTTATTATTATTATGTAGCTGAATATTTTTTTTGGTACTCTAAGAAGAAGAAGAAGAAGAAGAAGAAGAAGAAGAAGAAGAAGAAGAAGAAGAAGGAGGAGGAGGAGGAGGAGGAGGAGGAGGAGAAGAAAAGAAGTTCCGCGGAACAGTGCGGCCCATCAAATATGGGCTGTTTCCTCCTTACAAGGCATTCCACTCCTTTTGCCCAGAGTCCTAATTAGGCTTCCAGTTGGTCACTACTATAAACCTCGGCATAATAACTTTCTTCGAATCTAGTGTGTATATTAATGTATTCTTAATTATCCTCTTGTATTCTTGTATATATTAAGAGTGGTCTTGTGCATGTTAAGTGTGGTGGATTATTTTGTTTATGCGAAAGTTGTTAAACTAATTAAGTAAGTCCACCAATAAAATAAATCTACCTCCTAATTTGTTATTAGGCAGCTTGAGCATTTAATTTATGATCAAATGGTACTTTTAAAAAATAAAAAATAAAGATGATCAAAATGGCACTTAATGTAACGAATCAGAATAAAATTAATCAAGACTTTCATTGGAGTAATAGCAAGTTTTTTAACCAACACATAATAGTATCATGCAAGTGCTCGTGAGCCATACAAAGACATCCATCGATCCTTGCTGCGCACCTGCGCAAGAGCTGTGCGACGACGATATCTCATCAGCATGCACGCACGTCGAGGGTGATTGAATGCCCGTCTACGATGATATCTCATTAAGCCACAGACATTACCATGTGCTCCTACGAGGCCCGGAAAATTCAATAGTTCCAACGTCCACATTGTTCAATCAATTCTTCGTACCAAATTGCTGCTATGCGTCGCCACTTTTTGGCAGCAAACAACGCATACATTGTGGGCCACTGGCAGTCCCCCCCCCCC
>JAVDBV010082557.1:15444-26311 GCA_032619315.1 Piper longum | reverse complement strand
GAGAGCTTCCCCACAAACGGGGCGTAGCGATCACCTGAGTGCAGTGGTAGCCTCCCCACAAAAAAGGCTACGGCCGGGGTGTGCGAGGAAATGGCTCTGGAGATGGTAGTGGTAGCCTCCTTACAAAAAAAGGCTATGGCCAGGGTGTGCGGATCACTGCGGATACCTCTTCCTCATTGTTTTGGAGTATATCGGCATCGCTCCACCGCATATTAAAATGAACATAGAAAACTAGTGGAATGTCCTTTACTTGTTTATCTATTATACTACTCAGTGTTGTAATCACTAACGCGGAATTGCCTCCGCAGGTGTGCAGATACGAAATTAGGTGGGAGAAGCGATTGACAACCAGAGCATGGAGCAAGATAAATATGAAGACTCCCTTTTAATTTTTATTTGAGTTATAGAAGTGGCTATGGGAAACGGTCTAAGACTGTGGGACAATTATTACTATATCTTGTTTAAAACATAGTTTACTTTGAATGAGTCATTTTTATGGTTAGATTTTTAGTAACACCCGGCCATCTAAGCCCAATTAAATAATTGAAAAATGGTGGGTCGTTACAGTCTGCATCTGGTCTGTGGCATGCGCTATGGCCAATGTATACTCATCTTAATCATTTGGGTAACTGATAGTATAACAGATATATCTAGAGGGGTGAGTGGAAATACTCAAGTTAACTCTCCTCTATTTGACATCTCTGAGTTATAGAAAACGGGACTGAATCTCGTGCAAATCTGGTCACACTGCTCAAGAACTCTCAGTAGGTAATATCTCATCCTCACATGTGATATCTGACATCAGATAAATTGAGGAAGTCCACTCGGCTAAGAAAAATCTTTAACATAGGTATGTCACTCTGAAATCTGGTAAGGTCATGGTATCATGCATGTGGGAGGGAAAATGAAATCCCTATGTAGCATAGTGGGCGGCCAAAATATTGGTAGGTCTATAGAATTTTCCCTTAGATCACCATGATTTACTATGCCATAGGTGATCAGTCTGTGGAACAGGCAATCAATGACGTATCTCAGAGAAGGCTCCTAAGTGGCTCTAGTTCAATCAGCTAACAGTAGGCACGTGTTTCTCAATACCGTACTAGTCACACACTTCTAAACGGGAGGGGTTCAAACGATCCAAAGAACCACTGTCTCACCTCAAGTCTACGGGGACTCATAATGAGGTTCAACACATGTCTCATCTGCTCTTCAGTGTTGTGTGACCTGCCATCCTGTACCGATTTGTAGTACTAATCTTAACTCACATGACTACTACCGTTGTGGCAGACTCTCAATCAAGGCTATCAATCAAGATGAGCATACACTGGTATCACTCCATTTGGTCAGCACGGTCTATTCTGTCTGAAGTCCCTATCTTCATCATTCTCAAGCCGGGTCAAGATCCGTCATCGTAAGATCAGTCTGCCAATACCGACCTGCACTATAAACCCTAATCAGTACCATGAAGGTATTTCTATACTCAAGGCAAGGCTCACTCCTATGTCTCAAGGTACAGACCTAATCATGGTGGCGAAGCATAATGGAATCACTATTTCCCTAGAGGACACTACCACGCTGAATCCTCTATCTATGCCCCATACTCTAATAGAAGTCCAACACCTCTCACTGGCTGACCAATTGCTAAATAGGTAAACTGCGTGTGTGATTATCTACAACCATCCTTATCTGTGTATGCCAGTTGTGGGTCCATGAACATACTATTGTGTTGTCTGAAAAATCTAATCATTGTGACTATCCCATCTGGGGGTCATACTGTCATGTTTTGACTCTGTCCATATGCATCCCTATGAGACTATCACTAATGATGCCTGATTGGGTTATCTTGCAATATCCATCTGACCCAATGGCGTCAGGTCAAGACAATGATTGCAAGAGAATTGTGAAGTCGGACCCTATGTCTTCTCCTCATAATAACCTCATCTTTCATAACTCTTTTGTCCTGCTGATGTCACCGTTGCTTTATCTTGTTCCTCAAATTCTGACCCTACTAAAATCTAACTAATCTACTCAGTCGGCGATGAGCAATTCGTGAACGGCGGGAGTGCATACTCGGTCAGTGGTATTACATGTCGGTTGGCGGTCGTGCAACTCGGTCGGTGGTCGTGCAACTTAGTCGGCGGTTGTGCACTCGGTCGGCGGTCGTGCAACTCGATCGATGGTTGTGCAGTCGGTCAGTAGTTGTACATCTCGGTTGGTGGTTATGCAACTTGGCCAGCGGTTATGCGCTTGGTCGGTGGATGTGCCCTCTATAAAAAACACTTCTATCTAAACGCTAAGATTTTAATCCTAATCCTATACATCATAATCCACTATTGTCTCTGACATGTCATCTTCTATGTGTCTGTTTCCCTAGAGGTGGCTGCTAACCACTACGCTCTTGTTGTCCAACCATGCGTGTCTGATCTGAAGGGGTTTGGGTCATCGTATTAACACATGATGGTAAACCTATGCTGAATTCACTTTAATCTCCTAAAACATGGAGTGGTTACTTCTACCAGTGCTGACTAGCACCCAAATTGCACTCATTGATCTAGTGCCTTATCTCTGGTGGAATCCTATTAAATATCTAATCTTGTCGGCAATGGTGGTCCATCTCATGTGTCAACTAACTTACCAGTATCTCTATACTTCAAGCACCTTACTATTGTACTCTTCCCTCAAGCTCTATACTTCAAACTCCTTCTCACGATATACACCATGTCCTATGAAAGTAGGACTAATGTGGTGACATGCAAGACACGTATACCTGGTCATTCATCTAATTCAATCTCAATTTACCAAACATTTGGACACCACGACACATCCAAATCTCTTATGCAATGGATAGAACTAGTGGGTCGCTATGATCATCATGATAAGCCTGTTAGATTCCTGCTAACATCTGGATCTAGTATAAGATGAGATCCTATACCCATTCTACCTCTGCTAGCACTACATGCCTTACTCACATCTAACTTGAGAAAAAAATATGATAACCTAATGGAAATCCATGAAAATAACATATCAGCTCATCAAAGGCTGGTTCCACTTATTTCTGATTCATCCTGAATACACCATTATGCGTCTAGCATATTATAAAATCTGCATGTAAAGAAAAAGACAGAAATATACCTGCCAGCTTGACTCGGAGCAATCTTTGCACACACATCACCTGAAATAGTATCTTTCAACTACATCAACCGAGAGTGGCTCTCATACCAAAATTATAACACCCCAAATCCGGTTCACCCTTCTGAACTGAACCGGCATGTTATAGGCCCTGGTTAGGTCAGTTAACCCAACCCGTGCCGATCTAATCTCGTCATCTTAAGATGAAGATAAGACTTGTCATACATGGATGAATGAATAAAACCCTAACAGGATAGTAAATGGATGACATACAAACTAATTTACACACCAATACAATTACGATAAAATTAATGATAACTCTAAAATATAACGGACGGAGTTTCCCCAAAAAATGAAATTAGGGGCCACCCTGTCAAAATAATATAAATACAAACATATATGCATATATCAACAATTTCATTCATACAAAATATAATTTACTATATACTCATTCTAAAACTTGAGTCTAAGCCCACCTGTGCATTCTCTTCACATTTCACCTTATGTCATCATGTCTTAGCATTTAATCTCATCATCATGCTTTTCATTTCTTCACATCAATTCCAATATAATAAAATCATATACAACATATTAAACATTCAATCATCCAACATGTGTGTATGCAAAAGACCTCATTGCTCTTCCGTTCAGGCTGGCACATCCATCTCATACTCGTCACCTACATAGTTAGTAACGAGTGTTACCAGCCCTGAAAATAACTAATATCAAACTGGCTATGAGAGCAAACTCTCATATGAAAGAAAACATCATATACTCCTCGTGAACTCTCTGAAGGGCACCTACTGAGGAGCCACTGGGCTACAGCCCCATAACATCCCGAATTGTCTGATCTGTTACAGCTCACGCCTCTCTCGGCATTTTCTTACTTCATTTTCTTGTCTCAAATCCTAAGCCCTCTCCTTACCTCCATATTTCTCCTGGCCTTGAGCATGAAGGCCGAGCACTCTCAGGCAGTCGCCTTTAGTACCATTTTAACCACAAGTCATGACATGTGCTGTACTAAACAGTACCTGTAAACCTTCACGTTCTCTGGCTATGGGGAACTCAAACACGGAGTTGTCAAGATCCCTCAGGATTGGAAAAGTCAGCTGCACTAATCCATAGCCTGCTTTGAATGTCACGGCATCGGTTCATGGTGCGTGAAGTCGATTTCGCCATCTCTTGTCTTACTGAAAACTCGGTAAAAAATATATATAGGCTTGGGAAGGGATTTATAGAATAGGCCCGAAGGCAACTTGCGGTGGATCTTGTTTTCGAAATCATTCTTGAGGGATCTCATCCTCGAGGGTTATTAATCCAAAAAACTGTTCGGTGAAATAGAGCCCGAGTTAAGTGGGATCCGATAAAACGCCACTTAACCCGTCCTGCGAGTCATATATCAAACATGCAATAGAAAGAGCGTAAAGCAGAGACATGTCCTAAACGGACCTGGTAGAAGCTCCAAGCGTGTCATAGCGCCTATGTGGCAAGTTCCTACTCCGTACCTACACATCAAAACTAAATACTAACGCCCGATAACTAAATGATGCATCAAACTCATGAACATCGCACACAATGCAATCATAATCAAACAAGCAAATCAACAATCATTAGTGTATATAATTCTAAGTCATCCTATTCATACCAATTTTATTATGTTTTTCTAAATTACATCGTAATCAACTATCATGCTTATACTCGATCTATCTCATTAGATCACTTACTATTCATCTACAATTAACCAGTCATGTCACTTATCAATTCATTCATAATTAGGGCTTAATCACATCAACATCAATTAATTAATCCTATCTTGTTGTGCTAACACTCATCAACTTTAAATAATCAAATAAGAGGTAATTATACCTCGCATCGTCGGCAATCAGTGACGGCTAGCCAAAAAATGGCAAAACAGGGCCGCCGATGGTGGGTGGCTAGATCCTGCCGGCCTGGGCAGCGATCTGTCCCGATCTGGTTGGGGAAAGTCGTGGGAGGGTATGTAATGCTGAGGGGACCACTTGACAGCGACAGCGACAGTCGCCGTCAGCTTGATCTGCGACGCGAGGACCGCGCAACCACGGCCGTTTCTCGCGTCGTGGAGGCCAGACTATGGCCGGGCCTAGCCGGGGCGGCACAACGACGGTGTGGTGGGGCGGAGTAGTGTCGGTCGGCGGCCGGGCGGTGCCGGTAGTGACGGTGGTGGCCACAAATAGGGAGGCGGCAATAGGGTTTTGGAAAGCGGGAAAAGTGTCGGGGGTTAAAAACGAGTTGGGTGGCATACTTATAAATAAGACTTGACTTGACTCTCAGTCGAGTTAAAATAATTATTAACTCGTAATAAATTTAAAAAAAATACAAAAAAATCGGGAAAAATCTAAGAGAATAAAAGAAACACACAACATCCGAATGTCATGCTCTATAACTATTAAACCACCCAAACTACCCGTAACGCGTCCTAACGCGGTAAACGGCTAAAAACTAATTCTTCGATCAAACTGAATAATGACCAGATCCTTATAAAAACACTCAATCCTCCGTCGCTCAATCGGTGCCAAGTCCGGTGAAAACCTCTCTAGTGGTTTGAATCTGATCTCATACTATGATACAATCATGGGTCCCTGTCTGAGTGTTTGAAACTCCCTCTTTTTTCTCTTTCTGACATATGGGGGAAAGTACTTTCCGTCAAATTCAGCTATGAATTCTTCCCAAGAAACATCCTGAGGTTGTCTCCTTGCAAAAGTTGAGTCCATGACTAAATCCCACAAGATTCTCGCCTCATCTTGGAGAGCTCTTGTAATAATCCTGATACGATGTTCCATCGGGCATGCCATACTCATAATCACGCCAATCGATGATGAAATCCATAGGAAAGACTCTTTTGCATCTTGCTTCCCAGAGAAAGAGCATCCTCCATTTTTTCACAAAACGCTCATATTTCCAAAACCTATCATCCCTTACATATGTTGATCAGTTCGAACCCTTGTGTACATCAAATTGTTGTAACGATGATACTGCCACTGTCGGGGTACTACCCCTTGCCGTCTGTCCACTATAGGCTCTAGCAAGTCCATTGCCATGAATACCTATTCCGATCTGAAGAGGAGCAATCAGGGGAGCTGCAAGAGGAGGCGACGGCAGATGGCCCATGGGAGAAGTGGCCTCTCCTCTTACTTCTCAGCTCGGGCTATGTAGAGAGCTATCTAACAGAGCACTCTCCTGAACTCTTCCTGCCTTTCTTGCATCTGCCTGTGTGCTTATACCAGTTGGGCAATGGCCACATCTCTCTCAACCTCGTGACCACAAACGCTATGGTGCTGGTCAAAACATGCACATTGGGTTCTCCTGACGGTGATTGGGCTCTTGGCCTACTAGATGCTATCTCACTAGGCACACGACTAGGACTAGTACGCCTGGAAGGAGAAGGGGACGGATCTCTGACCTGAGTCCTGCAAGTTGGCCTTACCATGGCGACTGACAGTCACTAATCAAATTCTGTGTACACTATCATTCAACTATATGGTGAGAAAACTATAAACTGAAACAAGTAAATCAAAAAAACAAACTTGTCAGCTTGACTCGGAGCAGCTTTGCACACACAAGACCTGTAATGGCATCGTCCATCTTAATTAATCAAGAGTTGGCTTTGATACAAATCTTGTAACACACCAATCCAGTTCCCTCTCAACCTAGATAAGAACCGTTAGTATGGATTTAACTACTCGTAAACCGATTAATTTAGTTGACCCAAAACTTAAATGGCTACAATACCTCTCGACGTCTCAAGATGGAGTACACCGCTAATGCTCAAACAATGTATGAATGAGATGCAAAACCCTAGCAGGATGCCACATGAATGTCATGATGATGACCACACTAAAAATAATTAAAATAGCAAACAAAATTCAAGCAAAATTCTGGAATAAAACGGTCAAAATCTCACCTAAAAGTGCAAAAAGGGGATGACTTGTTAAAACAAAGCACACTACAATATATATAAAAATTGTAGTTTTCACAACAATAAGATTCAAAACATCAACACATGGTGCAATCAAGGGCTTGCCCCACTTGTTAATCATGCTCATCACATTTGGTTTATTTTCATCTCAGCATAGCAAATCATTCCTTAGCATTTAAAATATTTCGCAAATATTTCTAGAACATTTCTAAAACAAGTCCAAATATTTTTATCAGGCATACGAGCCTCACAAACACATTCACGTATCCACAACATTGTTTAAACCACATCACATCATCCATAAAGATTGAACCAGTGCCACGTATGTGTGTGCACTACAATCGCTACTCCTTCGTCAAGGCCGGCTATTCCATTTATATTCCTCACCTACATATATAATAAGAAATTGTTAGCAACAATTATTACTGGTCCAGAAATAACTAATATCAAATAGAAACATGATAGCTAACTCTCATGGAAAAAGTAAACAATCATATATCTTCCTTAGAACTCTCATAAGGGCAACTATAGGGGAGCCATTAAGCAACTGACTCATTAGCGCCCCGATTTATCACGTATTGTGCCACTCTCAGCAATAATTTTCTAATCCAACTCTCTAGAAACCTCTGTCCTAAGCCCTCTCGGAACCTCCATATTTCTCCTGGCCTTGAGCACATAGTTCGGGTACTCTCAGGCATGTGCCTTCAGTACTCTTTAAACCGTGAGTCCAGAGACACACTGTACTTAATGGTACATGTAAACCTCCACGTCCTCTAGGTGTGAGGCACTGAAACGTTGAGTTATTAGGATCCCTCGGAAATGGAATAGTCCGCTCACTAATCCAGAGCCTACTTTGACTGGCACATGCACCCACTCGTGGTACGTTCAAGTTGATTCACCTTCTCTTGTCTCACTAAAAACTTGATAAAAATTATTATAGGGTTGGAACAGGATTTATTATAAAAAGCCCAAAGGAAACTTGAGCTAGATTTTATTTTCAAAAATAAAATCGAGGGATATCATCCTCAAGGATTATAAATTCCGAAAAATTATCGACCAGATGACCTGTGTTAGGTGGGGACATGTCTGACGATCCAGAAATCAAATCATTGATAGAATGAAGTGATAAAACCTGAGAAGCGTGTCCTAACGGATCTCGTAGAAGCCTCAAGTATGCCCATGTGCCTAGGCAGCAAGCTCCTACTCTGTACCTATACATCAAATCTAGAAGCTAATGCATGCTAACTGAATTATGCATCAACTCAACATGAACATCACGCTCACAACACAATCATCATCCATCACAGTCAATAATCATTAGTATAAAACTAATTCTAACTCATCATATTCATACCAATTTTATTATGTTTGTCTAAGTTACGTTGTAGTCGATTAGCACGCTCACATTTATTTTACCTAATTAGATCACTAACATCCATTTACTATCAAGTTAATCATGCAAGTCATCAATTCATTCACAATCAGGCATTCATTTAATCAAACAATCAGTCTTAGCATGTTGTGCTAATAATTACAATTTTAAATAACTAAATTGGAGGTAATTATACCTCGTGTCATTGGCAATTGGTGACGACTAGCATTTTGTCATGCATCTCAAAGCTTGAATTCGGTGCTCAACTGTGTCTAAAGTTTGATCGGGTCCGACATGATGAGTTCAGTAGAAGATCTGAGGAAATCCAGTGAATCCGGTTTTTTGGTGGTTTTTTGGCAGGTTTTCGATGGTTTGCCTACGTTTTCAGGCGGTTTTCTGGTGACAGTTTCCGGCAGTGGCTAATGGCGAGATAGTAGTGCTATGGGACACCGTTGGCATCGGCTCGGTGAGCCGGACGCATTTACGGCGTCAACGTGGTTGGTGAGGGCGTTGGCTGGCAAAAAAATGGCAAAAATAGAGGCGGTCGGTGGGGTGTGGTGATTCGGTCATTGTGGGCAGGGCTGAGATCCACTCCGGTTGGGGAGGGTTGCAGGTGGGTCGAAGATGTCGAGGCTACCACTGGATGGTGATGGTATCGATGAGGTGCTAGCGTGCGGTGATCCGGCATCGTGGAGGTCTGACAGCCGCCGCGCTTGCTATGGGTGGCACAACGATGGAGCGGTAGTGCTTGGTGGTGTTGATCGACGACGGGGTGGCGTCAACCGACGGCTTGGTGGCGTCGACGGCGGTGGTGACAAACACAAAGGCAACGGCTAGTGATTTGGGTTGAAGAAGACAACTGTCAGGGTGGGGAGGGGGGGGGGGGGTCTTGCAAGAAAATAGTGTCTGGGTGATTGTTGGCAAACTTGTAAATAAAACTTGACGCGACTCTGGCTCGAGTCAAGAATAATAACTAAGTCATAAAAAATCCTAAAAAGATCCTGAAAAATTGGGAAAAACCCATAAAATAAAACAAACACCACGACATCCAAATGATATGGTCTATAACTAATAACCCATCTAAATACGATATAACACATCCTAATGTGTTATTTGGCCTAAAATTATTCTACAGTCACAAAATGAAAAAAAACAACACCATCAACTGTATACTCTCGTATCTATTGATAACTCAGTCTACTGATGCCTATCTGACACTATCATCAAATATTTGGTTACACATGAACCGTCATAGCATGTGCACATGGTCAGCCTTGGCCCTGCGTACGAATTCTGAAAGCTAAACTGACTCCGACCACGGTCGAATCGACCAGCTAATGGTCATAAAACTCTCATTCGAATCGCGGGTTTTACATATTAACTAAACCAAAATTTTACAAATGATAAAATCATCACAATAAAACCTTTTTCAGTTTAAATCAACAAGAATATAGAACTTGATAACGGAAGTGTACCTGAATACATAAAAGCAAAACGATTTTTGAATTCTCAAGTGTTTTGATCTTCAAAATTTAGCCAGTTTCATCAAGACTAGAGTTTCTAGGCAATGGATGCAAGAACGAAAAGCTACTTGCAAATTTTGGGATCAGAACCCTTTTTATCCTTATTATTCATAATTTCAATTTAGCCCATTATAAAAGAGAAATTTTGAAAATGGTATCTACACATGTATATATTCAGCCCATACTTGTATTAATGACCCATTAAACTTAACTTTAATAGATCAATTGAATTTAGGCCCAACCTTAAATAATAACATATGATACAATTATATATGAATTTATATAGATATCTAAAATCCAATAATCTCCCACTTGGACTATATATAAAGATAATTGTATATCACCATAAAACCTTATGAGCTCCAAAATAATATACAGTATAATTCCAAAAATAATAATCTCGTCTATTAATTAATGTTATTATAGGATTAAGGCAATTTTTGTTGCATATATCATAACTAAATCCATCTATGGTCACATATATCAACATAATTAAATGAAATAGATCAAGTATGGATGTGTAGCATGAAAATTACATGTAATTTGATCTAAACGTGCCTATTTTCGTCCAACTTTATGAGATCACCATAGTAGAGTGAATATAAACTTACAAAACAAACTCCCTCTAAAGTAACATATCATCTAATGATAAACCACACAGATGAGCAACATGCTCATGAAAGACCTCAGCAGTAAACTTTTAGTAAGTGGATCCATAACCATTGTAAGAACCGTGAAAAAAAAATTAAATAAATAAATAAATTTATTTATTTTTGTAAGACTCGAACCAAAATATAGTGAAATATTATTTTCGATGAATCGATATGGTCGGTTATCAAATAGACCGGACAAAGTTCAACGTACAGCCAACTCTAGCCTTAGATAAGA
>JAVDBV010082557.1:0-15424 GCA_032619315.1 Piper longum | reverse complement strand
AATTGTAGCACCGACGGGGCTCGGTGCTACAATTGCGGAAGGACGGGACACATATACAAGGATTGTCATCAGCCTCCGAAGCAACAACAAGAGCAACCTGAGGTCCCGAAGATATAGTTAAACATGATCAGCATATTGATGTTATTATATTTCGGGGACGAAATATTTTTAAGTTGGGGGGATTGTAAGAACCGTGAAAAAAAAATTAAATAAATAAATAAATTTATTTATTTTTGTAAGACTCGAACCAAAATATAGTGAAATATAATTTTCGATGAATCGATATGGCCGGTTATCAAGTAGACCGGACAAGGTTCAACGTAAAGGCAACTCTAGCCTTAGATAAGACGAACCTAGACTAAAGGCCAAACTATGGCATTAGGAAAGATGAACCCAACCTACGGAATACCTATACATGAATAGATGTGAGAGTTTAATAAAGGAACTTGTTGAACCTAGGGAATACCTATACATGAATAGATGTGAGAATTTAATTGAGGTACTCGTTGAACCTAGGAAATACCTATACATGAATAGATGTGCGAATTTAATTGAGGTACACATTGAAGCATATATATATAGGAAGAGGAGGTCATGGAATGGGGGGGAGAAAAAGGAAATGGAAGAGAAAATTTTCCCATAGCAGTCCACTCCTCCTTGCCTCCTCTCCAGTGCCTTTCCATTGTTGTGTAAGTATTTCGTACCTCTTCTTAGTTCTTTTCCATTAGAACTCTTACATGCATGGTTGCAACACATAAATTCATTGGAAACACCTTGTTGAATTACTGGATCACTAGCACCTTATGTATGAGGTTCTTGTCGGCTTTTTGTTATAAATTGCAATAGTTCAAGAAACCCTATCTTTGTTAGTCGCACAATCCATAATCAAATATCGGAAATGTCATAATGGAACTGACAGTCCATAATCAAATATCGGACATGTCAGAACGAAACTAACAGTCCATAATCGAATATCGGACATGTCAAAATGGAACTGACAGTTTATAATCAAATATCGAACATGTTAGAATGAACGGGACAACCAATACAGTGGTACGGTGGAATGGAACGGGATAGCCAATACAGTGGTACGGTGGAATGGACCCATCGGCCAATAGGGGGTATAGTGGAATGGACCCATCGACTCAACCTAATACAGGGGTACGGTAGAATGGACCCATCGGCCAATAGGGGGTACAGTGGAATGGACCCATCTGCTCAACCTAATACAGGGGTACGGTGGAATGGACCCATCGGCCAATAGGGGGTACGGTGGAATGGACCCATTGGCTCAACCTAATACAGGGGTACGGTGGAATGGACCCATCTGCTCAACCTAATACAGAGGTATGATGGAATGGAGCCATCGGCCAATAAGAGGGCATGGTGGACTGGCCCATCAGCCCAATATTTTATAGTGGCACGATGGACTGACCCATTGGCCAATAGAACTACATCGAGCTTGATCCCGACATGGGTATGTAGGCCAATCAAAATTGTTTGATTTCAGCTCATCTAAGGTAGAATAAAAGTATAATAGGATAGTCAGGTTAGGAGAAGGGGTAATAAATGGGACTTCTTTTTTTTGCTTTGAGTTATAAATGTGGCTACGGGAAGTGGTCTAAGACTATGGGAACTATTATTTTATAGCTTGTTTAAAATACTCGGCATTTAGTAGTTGTTTAAGTAACACCTAGCCATCTAGGCCCACAAAAATATAGTGAAAAATGGCGGATCGTTACAACCATGGAATTTGTTCCTTTATGCTCTATAAAAAATTTATTACTCTGAACTCTTTCTTTCACAACAAGGAACATGATCTTTATATGTTTTGATTTAGATGAGCTCTTATTCTTTTTTGAATATAATAATGCAAATAGATTATCACAAAATAACTCAAGTTGTCTTTCAATATTATCAACAATGCGTAGCCCTGTGACAAAATTCCGCAACCATATTCCATGATTGGATGCCTTATAACAAGTTATGAATTCAGCTGCCATGGTGGAAGAAGCTACGAGTGTTTTCTTAGCACTCCTCCAAGAAATAACTCCTCCAGCAAGTAGGTAGACATAGCCAAAAAGTGGATCAACGGCTATCTTGACATCTGGCAAAATCAGAATCAGAATACCTAATGATCTCAATTTGATTTGACTTCCAATATGTAAACATGTAATGTTTTACTCTTTGAAGATATCTCATGACTCTTTTGGCTTGTTTCTAATGATCCAATTCCGAATTACTTAAATATCTGCCCACCATTCCAAACATATACGCAATATCTAGATGCGTTTCCCACTACTAAAGCATAGGGAATCTTTTGCATTTCCTTTCCTTCTATGTCAATTTTAGGGCATTGATTGAGATTCAATTTGTCTCCTTTAAAACCAGGGGTATCTCCTGGTTTACAACCTTGCATGCCAAATCTCTTAAGGACTTTTTTCTATATAGGTCTTTTGTGATAAACCGAGTATACATTGACAGCGATCCCAATGTATTTGAATTCCTAATACAAAAGATTCATTTCCAAGATCTCTCATTTCAAATTTCTTTGATAAAAATCTCTTGATTTCGTGCAAAAAACCTATATCATTGCTGGCAAGCAATATATCATCAACCTATAATACTAGAAAAATATACTTACTCCCACTAAACTTATGGTACAATTGTCAATCACATTCATCTCAAAATCGAACGAAAGAATAACTTGATGAAATTTGTGATACCATTGATAAGAACCCTTCTTAAGTCCATAGATGGATTTCATTAATTTGCAAACCATATTCTTTGAATCACCTGATACAAAGTTTTCTTGTTGTACAATACAAATTGTTTCATCAATGTCACCATTTAGAAACACAATCTTTACATCCATCTAATGTTACTCAAGATCAAAATGTGCCACTGATGCCATAATTATTTTGAATGAGTCCTTTGATGAAACTTTAGAGAAAGTCTCAGTATAATCGATGCCTTCCTTTTCAGTAATGCCCTTCGCAACAAGATGAGTTTTATATCTTTCTACATCACTTTTCAAATCTCTCTTGGTTTTAAATATCCATTTACAACCTACAGGTTTCGCACCTTAAGGCAACGAGATAAGATCCCAAATGTCTTTAGCTATCATGGACTTCATCTGTTCATTCATGGCATCAATCCACTTTCGAGAATTACAACTCTTCATGGCCTGATAAAAGTTGATTGGATCATCTTCCATCATTCCATTGTTATCCTCATATTCTTAGAGAAAGATGATATAATTATCTGCAACTGCATTTCTCTTTTCACTTGTGGATCTCCTCAATGGCAGTTGCTCTTGAGATTGTTGAGTTTGCTCTTCAGGTATAACTTGATGATTGTGATTAGGGAGATTTTCGAAATTGTCTTGCAGTTCTAGTATTGTTTCTTAAACAACATCAGGAATATGATCCTGATTATTACCAAGAGCAATCACGGGAAGAGAAATAGATTCTTCTTGAAAGACAAAGTCTCTAACTTCATTTCCCCTTCGAAACTTAACATCCTGAAGAAATGAACATTTCCCATCTCAAAGAATGACCTTGTTGTGGGATTATAAAACTTATACCCTCTAGACCATTCATAGTACCCAACAAAAGAGTTGCTAATTGTTCTTGAGTCCAGTTTCTTCTCATTTGGCTTATAAGGCCTTGCCTCAGCTGGACAACAAAATGCTTAATGCTAGGCTTTTTTCCAATCCACAATTCATAATTGTTGCCTTTGTTGGTACTTTATTAGGAAGATATGCTATCGTCTTTAGTGCCTCACCCCAGAGTGTATTAGGTAATATAACACCCCAGTCCGGTTCACTCTCAACCAGAACCGGAACTATTACCAAAACGGCTACGATACAACTCTCTTGACGCCTAAAGATGGAGTACGCCGCTTATGCACAAATAATGCATGAATGAGATGCAAAACCCTAGCAAGATGCTACATGAATGTCATGATGATGGTCACACGAAAAATACTTAAAATAACAAATAAAATTCATGCAAAATTCTAAAATAAAACAAAGAGAATCTCCCTAAAAGTACAATAAGGGACGATGTATTAAAACAAAACACAGTATAGTGTACATAAAAACAATAGTTTTCCCCACAATAAGAATTAAAACATCAACACATGTCACAATCAGGGTCTTGTCCCACTTGTAAATCAACTGTACACACATTGTTCCACGTGTCCTTATTGAAGAAGCACAACCCAGATAACTCCCATGTTATCAGCTTCCAAGAAATAGAGCTTTGTTCTGACTTGACATTTCCAGAGGATGCAACGAGGATCGTTGATCGTCAAGTGAAGACCCTCAGCTGTAAGCAGGTTCCCTTAGTTCGAGTGCAATGGAATCGACAAGGAGTTCAAGAATCTACATGGGAGAGCGTGGACGAGATCAGGAGGAGGTATCCTAAGTGGTTCAACAGCCACTTTTGATCCTGGTACTCCAGTTACAACCTCGATTACAGTTTGCAGCATGATATTTGATGCCTCCTTGATTTAAAATTTTGGAGATGAATTTTTGTAAGGAGGGAAGGTATGTGTGTGCAATGCAATCGCTACTCCTTCGTTAAGGCTGACATGTTCCATTCATATTCCTCACCTACATATATAATAAAAAAAATTTAGCAACGATTGCCACTGGTTCGGAAATAACTAATATTAAACTGAAACATGAGAGCTAACTCTCATGGAAACAAAACAATAATATATCTTCCTCAGAACTCTCATAAGGGCAACTACAACGGAGCCATTGAGCAGTTGACTCAACAGCCTCCCGATCTAACTATTATTGTGCCACTCTCGACAATACTTTTCTAATCCAACTCTCGGGAAACTTGTGTCCAAAGCCATCTCCGAACCTCCATATTTCTCTTGGCCTTAAGCACATATGCCGAGTACTCTCAGGCATGCACCTTTAGTACTCTTTGAATCGTAAGTCTGGACATACGTTGTATTTAGGAGTACCCTTAAACCCTCATGTCCTTCGTGTGTGAGGCACTCAGACGTGGAGTTACCAGGATCCCTCGGGAATGGAATAGTCCTCTCACTAATCCAGAGCCCGCTTTAACTGGCACATGCACCTGCTAGTGGTATGTGCAAGTCGATTCACCTTCTCTTATTTCACTGAAAGCTCGATAAAATTATTTTTCGAGCTGGGACGAAATTTATTATAATAGGCCTGAAGGCAACTTAAGGTGGATTTTATTTTCAAAAATACTCTTGAGGGATCTCATCCTCCAGGGTTATTAATTCCAAAAAAAAAAATCGACTAGATGACCCATGTTAGGTGGGGTCTGATGAATCATCCACCTGACACATCAGACCATCTAGAAATCAAATCACCGATAGAATGGAGCGATAAAACCTGAAAAGTGTGTCCTATCGGACCTAGTAGAAGCTTTAGGCGTGTCCACGCGCCTAGGCGGCAAGCTCCTACTCCGTTCTTACACATCAAAACTAAATACTAAGACCCGCTCATGATGCATTCACACGTCCTATAGCATACTCACATCAACCATGTATCAATCAAAACACATCAATAATAATGAGTATAAGTTTTCCTACTCTACGTTGCATTAGATTACAGAGTACTTATTTAGTCTACCTAATTAATTCCTTAGCATTCATTTTAATATCACACAATCACACATAATCATATCTTTATTAACATAAAAATATTTAACAAATCAATCATTCAATCCTAGCATCCTAGCATGCTGCACTAATAATCATTACTTTTAATAATTAAATTGAAATAGATTATACCTTGCGTGTCGTTAGCAATTAGCAACGGTTATGATTTCGTTGTGCAGTTTGAGGCTCAAATTCATCACCCATGTGGCTTTCGATGTTTGATCGGGTTCGACCGGAGGTTTTCGGCAGAAGATAAAGTGATTTCCGATGAATTTTGGTGAATCTAGTTTTTGGCAGGTTTTGCCAGTTTTTCGGTGAGTTCCAGCGGTTTTTCGGCGACTCTTTAGGCGGGGCTATAGGGGGTATGGGTTAGCAAAAACTCGGTGAGCTCGACCCAATGGTGGTGATGGCAAGTGTGGCCGCAGCAGCGATGACCGGCCTCTGCTATCGACCTCTCAGATTGGGCCCACACCCGGCCTCGGCTGCGTTGCTAGATAGGGGAGGTCGAGCGGAGGGGCGTCAGGGTGGAGTGACACAAACGGTGGTGGAATAGCGTCAGAAACAGTGGTGCCATCGTGAGGCGATTCTGGCATCGTGGTGGCTGAACGGTGACCGGGGGTGGTGAGAATGACATGGTGACAACACGACGGGGCTGGGAGGTATCAATCGGCATCGGGTCAGCAACTCGAGGTGGCATGGACGGCAAGCATGGGAGGCGACAATTGCTGTGGACAAGGGTTTGGTGGAGTTAAAATGATGGGGGTGGTCGGTGGCAATTTTGTATGTAAAACTTGACTCGACTCTGGCTCGAGTTAAGAATAATAACTAACTCGTCATTAATCCTAAAAAAATCTAGAAAATCAGGAAAAATCCTATAAAATAAAACAAACACTATGACAGCCAAATGACGTGCTCTATAATTAATAACCCATCTGAATACGATCTAATGTGTCCTAATGCATTATTAGGCCTAAAATAATTCTATGGACACAAAATGAAAAAAATAACACCATCAAGTGTATATTCTTGTATCTACTAATAACTCAGTCTGTTGATGTGTATCTGACGCTATCATCGAATACTTGGGAATACAAGAACCCCCATAGCACTCAGAACATGGTTGGCCTCAGCCCCGCGCTCGTGTTTTGAAAGTTGAAATGACTCGGACCACGGTCGAACCGACTAGCTAATGACTACAAAACCCTGTCTCGAGTCATAGGTTTTACAAGTAAAGTATTATGAACAATCATACTTCTCACTGTGTCTTTTATTTTTCGATTTCGTTGCTCAGCAACACCATTCATGCTAGGAGTACTTGCATTGTGTATTGTGGGACGATTCTATACTCTTCTGGGAATTCGGCAAATGGCCCTAGACGTTGTACACATGATCCATCATATCCACCACAGTATTCACCACCACGGTCAAATCTAGTAGCCTTAATAGTTTTGTCAAGTTGGTTTTTAACTTCAGCCTTATATGTCTTAAACACATTCAATGCTTGAGACTTCTCATGAATGAGATAAAGGTAACTATAATGAGAATAATTGTCTCTGATAATAATAAAATATTTTTTATCATTCCAAGAAGCAGTAGGAAATGACCTACAAATGTCCGTATGTATTAGTTCTAAGATGTTTGAAGATCTATTGACACCTAGTCTCTATATTTATTTCTTTTCCATTAATGAACTCATAACAACTTGAAAATCTGATAAATAAAGAGAATCAAGAATTCCATCTAACATAGGTCATTTAAGTCTTTGCATAGAAATACTTCCTAAACACTTGTGCTAGAGTAAAGGAGAATTTTCATTAGTTAATTTTCTTTTCGTACCACGCAAACCCACATGCAAAGTTTCATTAAAAGTTTCTTCCACCATTGCCTTTTCTCACAATTCACTAGCAAAACTTGAGAGTCATAATTAGATAATTTTGGTTCAACATCACGTGATTTGACCAAATTTGACTCCCTATGAAACATAAAATCTTCATTTTCAATGTTGAAATGATGTCGAAGAACTGACAAATGTTCGCTTCGACACATTTTTATAACTTCAAGAATTTGTGTAACGACCCAGCCAAAAATGCATTATCGTGGGCTTAACTGGCTCGGGTGTTACTAAAAAATATAACCAACCAGCCCTCTAACAGTATGCCCTAACCGGACCAGGTGTTACTTAAAATGGTAAATGAACAAATAAGTCTAAAATTTATAACTTATCAAAATAACTCATGTTTAATACACCAATATATAAAATAACCATCCCACAGTCTCGGACCATTTCCCATAGCCACATTTATTACATAAGAAAATAAAAAGGAAGTCCACTAATTATCTATTCGCCAGACTTGAGTTGATGGATGAACTGCCCAGCAGTCTTTTATTCTTCGTTCTAACACTGCAAACCTGTGGAGGCAATTCCACATTAGTGATTAAAACACTAAGCCGTATAATTAAATAAAACAAGTCAATAAAAACCCTATTCATTAACTATTAGAACATTCTGAGATTTTTGGTTGTCATGGCCATTCTGACAAGTCCATTATTGGAAGCCAAGTCCATTCTGACATGTCCGTTACTGGCTGTCAGGTCCATTCTGATATGTCCAGCTGTTAGATCCATTCGGACATTATTGGGTTGTCAAGTCCATTCTGACATGTCCATTATGAGATTATGGGCTGTCGGGTCTATTCTGACATGTCAATTCAGAGCTTATGGGATGTCAGGTCCATTCTGACATGTCCATTATGAGATTATGGGATGTCAGGTCATTCTGACATATCCATTTAGAGCTTATGGGCTATCAGGCCCATTCTCACATGTCCATTATGTGATTATTGGCTGTCAGGTCCACTTCGACATCTCCATTACGAGATTATGGCCTGTTAGGTCCATTCTGACATGTCCATTATGAGATTATGGGCTGTCAGGTCGATTATGATTTGTCCATTATAAGATTCTGAGTTGTTAAGCCCATTCTAACATGTCCATTCAGAGCTTATGGGCTATCAGGTTCATTCTGACATTTCCATTCAGAGCTTATGGGCTGTGAGGTCCATTCTGACATGTCCATTATGAAATTATGGGCAGTAAGGTCCATTTTGACATGTCCATTATGTGATTATGGGCTGTCAGGTCCATTCTGACATGTCCATTATGAGATTATGGGCTGTCAGGTCGATTCTGACATGTCCAGTATGAGATTATGTCCACGAACATGATAATAAACTTGTCCAAGTATGCATGGAATACTGTATTCATAAGCGACATAAAGGCCGCTGGTGCATTTGTTAGACCAAAAGGCATAACCAGGAACTCATAATGCCCATACCGAGTTCAGAAAGCTTTTTTCTGTATATCCGATTCTTTTACTCGCAATTGGTGATATCCGTACCGCAAGTCTATTTTAGAAAATACTATGGCTATTTTTAAATGATCGAATAAGTCAACAATCCTCGGCAAGGGATACCAATTCTTGATTGTCACTTTATTGAGTTGATGATAGTCAATGCACAGCCGAAGTGAGCCATCCTTCTTCTTTACAAAAAGAACAGGGGCTCCCCAGGGTGAAGTACTTGGCTGGATGAACCCTGCCTACAACAACTCTTCCAATTGACTCTTTAACTCTTTGAGTTCTGCCGAAGCCATGCGGTATGGTGCCTTAGAGATTGGTGTTACTCCAGGTGCCAGGTCAATGATAAACTCTACTGCCCGCTTAGGAGGTAACCCTGGAAGTTCATCTAGGAAAACATATGGAAACTCTGCTACCACAGGAATCATGGGAAACTCTTTGAATTTGGACTCAAGCTCCACTAGGTTAGTCAAAAAGGCTTGACTACCCTCACCTAACCACTCGATTGCCTCACTAATCGACACGATACAAGAAGATGGATCATGCAATGACCCTTAGAAAATGACCCCCATCTCACAATTACAAGATTTTGTCACCACTCTCTTCCGTTTATAGTCAAGAAAAGCTTGGTGTGTAGACAACCAGTCCATCCCCAATAGTACATCAAACCCTTTTACCCCATACACGTTATAGTTCCTCACATAGGGTTTCCCCTATATATCTATGGATATATTAGTCA
This sequence comes from Piper longum, assembly GCA_032619315.1. Classification (NCBI taxonomy): domain Eukaryota; kingdom Viridiplantae; phylum Streptophyta; class Magnoliopsida; order Piperales; family Piperaceae; genus Piper; species Piper longum. Next base: position 5,678 of record JAVDBV010082557.1, on the reverse strand, counting down.
CTCCTAACGTTGTGACTTCACTATCTCCAGTTGCAGTGGTGACTCTATAAGTCTTAGATAATGGAGATGTTTGGATTCTTAGACTCTTAACTAGTTGGGATGAAAGGAATGAATGTGTACACCCCTTCTCAAATAAGATGTATGACCCGCCATTTTTCTAAATATTGTGGGCTTCCCTGGCTAGGTGTTACTCAAAATTTAACAAACCAACCCTATAACGACAAGCGCTAACCGGACCGGGTGTTACTTAATATGTTACATGAATAATATTCACGTAAATAAGTCAAGCATTTCTAACTTAACAAAAGGGAAAATGTATCATATGGCAATGTATGAAATATCTATCCCACAGTCTTAGACCGTTTCCCATATCCACATTTATAACGAAAAGAAATATAAAGGAAGTCTACTTATTATCCATTCGCCACCTGAGTTGGTAGAATAACCACCCAGCCATCCTTTATTCTTTACTTCCAAGCTGCTAACCTGCGGAATTAATTCCGCGTTAGTGATAAAACCACTAAGCCGTATAATTAAGGAAACAAGTCAAATATACTTCCTATTCCAAAGTCTTTTTATTATGCAGGGAGGCACTCCGCTACACTCCTATCATGCAGGAGAATTCTGCTACACTCTTATTATGCGCAGGGGGGGGGGCATTCTGCTACTCTCCTATTATACGGGGAGGCATTCCGCTACATCCTATTATACAGGGAGACATTCCGCTACACTCCTATTATACGGGGAGGCATTCCGCTACACTTCTATTATTATTATGATTAAAATTCCGGCCCCGTCTCAGATTGAGTCAATTCCTTGACCCCGCTTGCACACGGTGCATGGTGGTCGAATTTGGGCTCAGACCGACCGGCGCTGCCAGAAAGGAATATACAACATTTCAATAATTATACGGACCTGGTTGGCTTGTACGTAATCCCACAGCTGCAATCAACAATCTTAATCTGAACAAGAACATAAAATTATACGTGAGTGTAATTTTATTCGCTTAAAAATTCATGCAATTAAGTGATTAATATATTGATCTTTATAACAATTCGATAATTTAATAAATATAATAATAATTAAATAATTAGCTAAAATAATAATTAAAGAAATTCATCATAACATCTAATCATGTTAAACTATGCAAATATTCATCTAAACTAATGTAAGGGTTTTCGAATTACTGAAAATGGTCGTGAAACAGTCGAAAACGGCTTGAACCGAGCTAAACTGGATCGAACCAAGCTGAACCTAAATAAATTGAGAGCGCTGCGCACTCAACAATGAGTAGGTTGGTGGTGGTGGTCCGCGTCGCCGCCGTTGCCAAAAGGAGAAAATGAGAATGACGCCCCCCCCCCTTCTCCTTATATAATAAAATGACAGCTAGGGTATGTTAATACACCCTTTTGCTTGTATTTCACTTAACCGGTTAAACGGGTAATTGAATGCTTCACTTAACTGGCTAAATGATACTTAACTGGGTAAATAATACCTTACACTTGACCGGGTAATTAATAATTATCTAGGTGGCGGGTAAATAATTTAAATGGAAATATTAATTTTCCAACGTTCTGTCCTACCGAGTCGGACTTTTTTTTTTCCGAGTCTTTACATAAGATATCTACAATAACACTTTGAATCAAAATTTTACCTCGAACAGTGTGGTCATCCTCCTCAGCGTCCTCAATTTCGATCACATAGAGTTTTGCCTTCCCTTTGTCAACCGGTTGTGCAGGTGCCGGTTGGCGAATAGGAGCTGGTGCCTTCCCTTTCTCAAGCTGCTCCTGTTGTTGCTTCTGGGGCTGACGACACTCTTTTTGCATGTATCCCATCCTTCCATAATTGTAGCACAGACAGGGCTCATTGCATGGCCCTAAACACATCTTGCTGCAATTTTTACATCGTCTAGGCTAACTCTCCTCAAACTTCCTTTTGAGGTTCCTGTCTATGTTCCTTTGGTAGTTCTACTGCTAGTGTCCTGTGGACCTATTTTGGCTACCAACATGGTGTGCATTCTTATGTTGCATAGTATCCTTCCCCTGTTTCTATGCACGGTCATGCTCGTACACCAACTCATGAGTAGTGGCTGCCTGGATTACCTCAGTTATGGTGTCCCTTGGCATTGTTGCAACCCTACTCATCAATTCTGGCTTCAACCCCCAGAAGAATTTGTCCGCTCTAGCCTTGTTAGTTGCTAGAATCCCAGGTGAAAAATGCTCCAACTGCAAGAATTTCTTGGCATATTCCCGGACCGAATCCTCCCTCTGAGCCAGAGTGGCAAATTCCAGTGCTTTCTTCTAGACAACAAACTCTAGAAAATATTGTCCATTGAAAGCTGATACAAATTCCGACCACGTGATGGAAGAAATCTCTCGTTGATGGAATGTAGTTTTTTCCATGGATTTCCACATGTAAGATGCTTCCTCCTGAAACATGCATGTTGCCAACCTCACTTGATGGTAGTGGGACACAGATAAAGCCCTAAATGCTTTTTTGGTAATGCATATCCAGCTCTTCACCTTCATCGGATCAGTCCCTCCAACAAAGACTTCAACTCCATTTTTTTGGAACTTTTCCATAGTGTAACGGTCACTGTCAACAACAGCTGGCGTCACCACTTTTCAGACTACCAGTGGCACTGGGTTTAGATGCTCCCCTCGCTCGCCTGGGTCAGCTAACCCTGCCCGCTCTTTGGCACTCCCCTAATCACCATTTGGGATGATTCTGGGACCCGCTGCCGAGTTTAAGGCTCTATTCCCTGTTACCACTCTCGGTAACCGCTAAAAAATATTTTCTACCACAAAATTTGTATTTTGTGAAGCCTACGCTAGTCCATCTATGGCCATCAAGATCTGGGCCAACACATTCTTTATGTTCGAGTTTGACTGCGCAAATCGGCTTGACTGTCTATGGGTGCCTGCCATCTGAAATATCAAAACTTTTTCCGTTATGGCTCGTTGATATGTTTTAATAATATTCAACAATGGGAAAAGATAATTATTGGACTTTTCAACAAAGTACTTGAGTTATAAGATGTAAGCTTGTGGGAAACCGTGTTCTGATACCACCTATAACGACCCAGCCAAAAATGCATTATTATGGGCCTAACTGGCTTGGGTGTTACTCAAAAATATAACTAACCAGCCCTGTAACAACCCGCCCTAACCGGACCAAGTGTTATTTAAAATGGTAAATGAACAAATAAGTCTAGAATTTATAACTTATCAAAATAACTCATGTTTAATACACCAATATATAAAATAATCGTCCCACATCTGAGACCATTTCCCATACCCACATTTATAACACAAGAAAAAAAAAAGGAAGTCCGTTTATTATCCATTTGCCAGACCTGAGTCGATGGAAGAACCGCTCAGCAGTCTTTTATTCTTCATTCCAACACTGCAAACCTGCAGAGGCAATTCCGCGTTAGTGATTAAAACAATATGCCAGTATAATTAAATAAAACAAGTCAATAAAAACCCTATTCATTATCTCTCAGGTCATTTTGAGATTTTTGGCTGTCAGGTCCATTATGACATGTCCATTATTGGCTATCATGTCCATTCTGGTCCGTTACAGCCTGTCAGATCCATTCTGACATGTCCAGCTGTTAGGTCCATTTAGACATTATTAGGCTGTCAGGTCCATTCTGACATGTCCATTACAAGATTATGGGCTGTCAGGTCCATTCTGACATGTCCAATATGATATTATGGGCTGTTAAGTGCATTCTGACATGTCCATTCAGAGCCTATGGGATGTTAGGTCCATTCTGACATGTCCATTATAAGATTATGGGTTGTCAGGTCCATTCTGACATGTTCATTATAAGATTATGGGCTGTCAGGTCTATTCTGACATGGCCATTCAGAGCTTATGGGCTGTCAGGTCCATTCTGACAAGCCCATTTAAAGCTTATGGGTTGTCAGGTCCATTCTGACATATCCATTATTGGCTGTCAGGTTCATTCTAACATGTCTGTTACGGGCTGTCAGGTTCATTCTGACATGTCCAATTGTCATGTCCATTATGACATATCCATTATAAGATTATGGGCTGTCAGGTCCATTCTGACATATCCATTCAGAGCTTATGGCCTGTTAGGTCCTTTTTGACATGTCCATTATGAGATTATGGGCTATCAGGTTCATTCTGACATATTTATTCAGAGCTTATGGACTGTCAGGTCCATTCTAACATGTCCATTATGTGATTATGGGCTGTCAGGTCCAACCTGACATGTCCATTATAAGATTATGGGTTGTCAGGTCCATTCTGACATGTCCATTTAGAGCTTATTGGCTGTCAGGTCCATTCTGACATGTCAATCATGAGATTATGGGCAGTGAGGTCCATTCTGACATATCCATTCAGAGCTTATGGGCTGTGAGGTCCATTATGACATGTCCATTATGTGATTATGGGCTGTCAGGTCCATTCTGACATGTCCATTATTAAATTATGGGGCGTCAGGTCCATTCCGACATGTCCATTCTAAGCTTATAGACTATAAGGTCCTTTCTGACATGTCCATATTTAGCTTATTGGCTGTCAGGTCCATTTTGACATGTCGATTCTAAGATTATGAAGGGTGCGGCCTCGTGTCGGACTGAGTCAATTCCTCGACCTCGGTTGCACGCGATGCATAGTGGTCGAATATGAGCTGAGGCCGAGTAGAATGCCCACAAGGGAAAATACAACAATTTAAATGATTATACAAACCTGGTTAGCTCGTACGTAAACCTGCAAGTGCGACCAAACATCCTAATCTGAACGAGAACATAAAATTATGTATAAGTATAATTTTATTCTAGTATAAATGCATGCAACTACATGACTAATATATCTATCATGATTAAATTTGTACAATATAAAACATGCCATATTTAACAAATCTAGTGAGATAATTAATTATTCATGTGACTTAATTATTTAGGTTCTACTTAACATTTAAGTTAATTATATGTATCATAATTCTCACTTGAAAATTAATAAAATAATTATCAATTTATAAACAAATATTTAATTACTATTATTGGTATATTATTTAACTAATTTGTATTATCATAATTTACGGATATTACTATTACAATGACTATTTAACTAAATAGAAGTTTGAACTTTCTTTATTTCATTATTTTGTTTAGTGATCTTTACACAATTATAATTTATTAATCCATTTTCTACCTTGCTAACTCGTTATTAAAATAATTACTTTATTTACCCAATATCAAATTTAATATGGTAAAGGTGAGATCTATATTTTATTAATTACTTATATCCATCCGACCAAATTTAATCACTTGTAATAAGCCAATTAATTGTCGACCGTTTATGATGACCGTATCTTTATTATTTATGGCAATTTTGTATAATAATTTATTAGCTTAGCCTCTTTAACCCGTAACCCATTAGAATAATTATTTTTAAAGATTTATTACGAGTTGGTATTATTTTTAACTCGAACCGTATCGAGTTAAGCATAACTTACATATCTTCCATATTCTTCTTCCCCAACATCCCTTCTCTTCTCCAAGGTCCATCTTTGCACCAAAACCAGCCTAGACCTCTTCTCCTTCAACCCCCAAAACCAGACCACAACTCCATCCACTGCAACCTTCCCCAGCAACCTAATTGGAAGCCCAAAAATCCAAACTTTACAGCAGCTCCCC
>JAVDBV010082556.1:0-15403 GCA_032619315.1 Piper longum | reverse complement strand
AGTAGGTGGCAAGGGGTCCGGGGGAGGCGGTGTTTTATAGCCGGGAGGGTGGGCAGGCGGGCGAGCAGGGAAGCAGGCGGGCAGGGGGGGGAATGTAGGCTGCTGGATTTAGATCTATGGGATCCAACGGCCCATAGGCCTTTGCGGCACACAATCGTATGCATGACATTTCCTCGAAATTATTACTATGTATATATTATAACAAGCCGACTCATTTAATATTGAATTAAGTTTTGAGAGGAATTTTTTTCGAATCAAGTATTGAGTCAAATCGAGTTTAATCGAGCTTTTAACAATCCTATTGATAACTCTGCAAAAGAGTTATTATTCTTTGCATATCATGTTGAATTTTGTCATATTTCGAGTTATTTTTACTTAAGTTTTATTAGTTTAATAGTCTATTATTTATTATTAATAATGCGAGAAATCATTGTGATTTTGGTGTAAAAATGCTAATTAATGTTGTTCTATCAAGGTACAAGACTTAGAAGTCGATCTGGAACAAATTCGGGATAAAATCGGGCAAAAAAGTAAATTCCAGAAGGACGGTACTGTAGCGACCCGATCACTGTAGCAACTCGGGTAATTCTGAAGATTTTGGTGGATCCCACTTAAAATATTTAGGTGGATCCTTTATAAACTGAATTAGGGTTTTATCTAAAGAAGAATAACAACAAAAAAAACGACGGCTCGAAAAACATGGAGCAACGATGAAGGAATTAGATCAGAAGAAGAATTATCTTTCTTCAAAAGAGTTTTTCTTTATTTTTATTTATTTTTCTTTGTGATTAATGATGTCTTTCTTATTACATATGAATTTCTTGAGTTTATTTGAATATTTTATGGAGTAAATTCTTTTCTAAGATTTTTAATGAAACTTAGTGCATGGATTAATAAAAGTTATTAATTTTATTTATGTGATTGTATTTTTGGATCATCTATTCTATTCTATTCGTCAATGCTATCATTAAACTGGTCATATATTGATTAATTTAGAGATTTAATCTTGTCTAGAGATAGAAAGATTAGATTTGTCATTGAATAAAATAACATTTGTTCATTTATTTTAGGTAATTAACATATGAGATATAGATATATTCGTATGTCTTGCGTAATATTAAGGGTAGAACTTAATGTATCATTTTGCATACGCAATTTCATAGAGATATAGAAGTTGAGTGCGAGTGATAAGTTTATGGTGAATCTAAAAGATGTCATAAATAATTAATTCCCGTGGTTAATGGTTCAAATTTGCAATTCATAGGTAAAAATAATAACTTTAATCATATAGAGCACTAAGTGAAATTGAAAATCCTATGTTTGTCGTCTTGAAATCAATTTATCATTTAAATATTACAATTTTAGATCAATTTAGTCGTAATTCATAATTAAATCACTCTTTGAATTTGTTTTCATTTAAGTATAATTAATTAAATTATTTTTGGTAATTGAGAATTTCTACTAGTTATTCCTCATGGAACGATACTTTTTTATCATTTTTATTACTTGATTCGACACGTGCACTTGTGTTATAATTTCCACATCACCATCCTAAAGAAAATATACGTAGACTTTAACATAAAAAGAAGATAAATTTTTTCCATAGCTGTTAGAGAGTATACCTCATATATATTTGCTGATAATTTATAATACACATGTATGAGAAGTTATCAAATTTTATCGTAAAAGTATGTTTAATCAGCCATTACTCCCCAAATTTTCCCACCAGTAGAAAATTGATTTTCAATGATCGAAAATCATGTCTCTGAATACTATAAATGGGATCGCTGATAAAATTTACAACCGAATTTGCGATATGTTGCTCATACAATTTATGATCGAAAAGAAATCCGATTGCAAAAGTGCAACCGGATGCCTTCATTTCAGTTCAATTTCTAAATTAGTGACTGTATTTGATGCCATAAAACCTATCGCAAATTATTTATAACCGGTTTTTCGATTGCAAATTTGATTTCAACTTTGGTTTCATAATGGTTTCTTTCTGGTCATAACCTGATTGCAAAAAAGACCCCAAAATTTTTAAAATAATTTTTTATTTTTTGTTTTGAATTAACTTTTTCATAGCAAACGATTATAAATAAATACATATGATGACAAAATATAAATATAAAAACATAGAATAAAAGTTAAATCTGAAATACAATAAAATATAAAACATAGAATAAAAGTTAAATCTGAAATACAATAAAATATTCAATGTTATACATGAAATATAAATTAAATATTTAACAAAAAAAAACCCTAACTATATCTATATCAAGGGAGGAGCACGAGGATCACAAGAAGGCATATTGGGGTCATAATTAAAAGGGTCACGTCATATAAGGAAATATCTAAGCGTCTAAACCATCATTAATGAACTAGACAAGTTGATCATCTCTACTTTGAGCCCCCCTCCCCCCCCTCCCCCTCTGTTACTGGTCTCTTTCGTTAAGAAGCTGGATAAACTTGCGGTCTCGAGACTCAGCCTTGGCCGTCATCCTAGTGATCACTGCTGACTATCCTGCTTGGAGGTCTCTAAATCCTCGAGCGAACGAAGGAAAAACTCATGAGGCTGAGGAGTATGGCTCATTGTACTAGCACCGGATCCAACATCATTGATAGCATAAGAAGTGAATCAACGTGACATAGGAGGAAGGTGGGACAAAGCCATCAATACAGATCCCAATGCATAATACCGGCCCTTGTTCAGATCTCCGACAACATATCAGTATTGTAATGACCTAGGCTTCAACTCCTTAAGCACTGCTGGAGCTATTATATATGGAGCCTTTGAGATCGGTGTCAGTACCTGACACCAAGTCTATCTCAAACTTCACTTCTCTCATCAGAAGTAATCTTGGAAGTTCTTTAGGGAAAATGTAAGAAAACTCTACCACTACAAGAATTGTTGCAAGCCGAATTCATTCCACCTCACACTTCACCGTGGGGAGCAACAGTTCTCTTTGTGAAGAAGAAAGATGGGTCGTTACATGTACGCCATAGGGTTGACCGCTAACATCTGCCTAGAAAGATTAGTACCATATATCGACTATACACGCTCTCGGTGCCTAGCCTGAAAAAACGTTATTGATAAGCATAGATCGATTAACAATTTTTAAAAAAGAAAACAAACTCATCAAATGTTGTTTGGGTAATATTATGATTAGTTTTATATTTAATAACCTTACAGTTGTATATAAAGTAGATACATAGTGAAAATTCAGATACAATTCTTAATCCTTTTGTCGAATGAGATTATAAAATACTTGTGCCTTTGGATTAGGTTGTTCATCGGTGGAGTCATGGTGGTGTGTTGATTGATGAAGAACCTCAAAATTTGGACCAACAACATCATATACTATCTCCATAAAACCTAAATTATTTTGATCAATTGTACATGAACTTGAGCTTATATACTTCTAATTCCCTGATACAAACAATGGACTCTCACCATTAGAGGTCTAAATATAGTATGTTGGCATAAACCCGTGATAATATAAATATTACTTGACATCGTCGCATTCCATACTCCACAGATTAACATATCCATTGCACAGATAACGAATTTCTAAATTACTAAAAATTCTTATATGCGAGGATGTAAAATCAAAAAACATCTCAACTCCTCACTTCTAATTTGAATTAAACATTCCTCGTAACCATCTTTTATGCATCCAATCACGCTCATTTGTATTCATTATTGCATGTACTAAACACTAAAAACAAGTTAATTCAGATATTTATAATATGTACAACATGGTTTATATGCCAATGCGTAAATTTATAATGTTTGACTAGGATGCTCTTTTTTCTTGTCGTGTTCATTAGGCTTGGTACAGGCCCATTCAAATCTCACAATCAATCGTTGGAGGCCCAACTTGGTCCTTGTCCATTTCACAAGTTTTCAAATGTTATAAATTTTTGCTTGGACGAAAAATGTTAATAATTTGAGGACCGATGAGGAGCGCCTAGGGCAGAAATTTTTTTTTGCCCCGGACTTCGATTTGGGCCATCCAATTACAAGGACCGCTTAGATTTGTTGATTTTTTTAAAAAAAATTAAAATTTGATCTGTACTATCTGATTAAAATGACGGCCCAGTCTATTGTTTTCAAAAAACAAAAAAAATTACCGTAGCGGACGTGCCGACCGCAGGCGGCCAGCCGTGGCCAGATCTGGCTACCGCCAGCCACATTCGGATGCGGTCGACCTTGTCTAGCCTCCGGGTGGCTAAGATCCAGCCATTTTGTCTTTTTCCCTGTCAGTGCCAGATCTGGCTGGCGGTAACCAAATTCGGGCGCGACATGAAAAAACAAAAAAAAAATCTTGTATACCACCTCTCCGCAGATCTCCCTACCTCGCCCCGGACGCCCCTCCTCCCTACTCCTCCTCGACCCTGTCGTCCTACCCCCCAGCAGCAGGGCTGCAAGGGCGGGACGATGGGGTCAAGGGGGAACAAGGCGGAGGGGCGTCCGCTGATGGGCAGCGACCCGGCGGGGCAGGGGCGTCTGCGGCAGGGGAGCGGGGAAGAAGGCCATCCCGCCCACCCGTGACAGGGCGGCAGCCGAGAGGGGACGACGACCGTGAGGGTGCAGCAGCTGTGAGGGTGCGGCAACGCAGCATCCGCTGGCTTCTTTAAGAAATTTTTTTTAATAATTGATATGGGTCGTTCTTGTAATCGGACGATCTAGATCAAATTTTAAATTTTTTTAAAGGATTAAATCTGGGCCATCTTTGTAATCAGACGGCCCAGAGTAGAGCTCGGGCAAAAAAAATTTCCTACCTCTCACTTACACTTTACCCTAATAATTTTATGTTACTTGGGGGGGGGGGGGGGAAATATTATTTTCGGTTGAGAGAAAGAGTCTTCTTCCGAGAAGAAAGTGTTACAACTTATTACATATATATCTACTTGCAGAACTTTCTTGCCAGCCTAACATTCTGGAGTTCATCGCAGTCCAGTCATTAAACAATGATGTTGAAGCATGGAATTAATAATGGCCTTAATTAAGTGACCTTCCGATCATCAACTTGAGGAAACCATGTCTTTCATTAAGTGCAGCATGTGAAGGGAAGAAATTTGTGACCCATCATACAACTAATACTTTTATGTAGATAGAGGTAAACGAGCATCTATGCCAACTACTTAATAATAAACACAATGTCTATGAGTTGATTATTATATGTTCTCCTTTAATATGTAAGTATTTAATCAATTTTGTTGATCTGCCGACGAAAATGATTCTGGGCGCAATTAATTTGTTTAATATTCTTCGAGCTCCATTAAGTTCCAGCTCAATTATTGAATAAGTTACGACTGTTATATTCATGGAAAAGTAAAGATTTTTAGCTAGGGAAAGACCGACCGATTTAAATTAATTACAAGCGATACAGTTTTTAAGGCAGTATTAATTAATGGGATACATATACTAGTAGCGGTCTAACAACTCCTCAGTTTCTTTTTTCGTGGAATGATGAGATGAAACATATACATTAAAAAAACTTAACTTTTTTCCTTATTTTTTGTTGATAGTTAATTTAATATTGTTATATTGGGAAGTCATTTTTTCACTGAAACTAATTTTAGTCATCATTATAAAGAAGAAGGCTAAAATGGATGTTTTCAATGATAAATTTCATAATTCCTATGGATTTAGAGGTAAGTTATAATATATGAAAGTTATAACAAGTAATTTTATTGTTATTCAATTGCAAAATAACTACATGGGAATATATACCCCTAACTTAGACTTATCCTCGTGAACTAATGAGATAGGCTCAGATTTTCAAAGATATACTCTAATTATATGAAAAGATATTCTCATTTTATAGATAAATTCCCATGGAATAATGAGATAAACTCTGATTTTTAAAGATAGACTTTTATTAAATGAGAATATAAATTAAAATAGTTTTTTGTTGCTGCATTTTAATTAGTCGAATATCCAACTTTATATTAAAGTAAGACTTTGAATTCTCCTTTTATTCATATAAGAGTAGATTAGTTAAGAGCAAGCAAATATAACCTCCACATAGGGGAAACATCAACTTTGATCACATGAAAAGCACAAATACTGAACTTAGTTCCAATTCTCACCAATTTCTTCGTAGAGAGGGTGCATACACGCTTTGATTGATTGTTTATAAAAAAAAAATACAGTAAAATATTAACAAAAAGAAATCAGCCTTGGTAAGTCTCTTATGCTCTTACATCGCGAGCCGGACACAAGGCATGTATATGTACAAGTGCCCGTGGCCATCACCCCAAACCAGTTACAGTACTTCTTCCAATTCTTTTGCTGCAAATCAACCTTTTTCATCAAGTTAGCAGCAAAATCTGGATTACCAACAATCATTGTTCTGATTCCTCGACCAAACATTTCTATTTCAAAGAACATAAATATCATGATACTTCGTAGAATATTGACGCATGCAAAGAAGGCACTAAGAACATGATGATATATAATCAAGCACAAGATACCCCTACAATTCTCCCTGTAAATCTCTCCGACACCGTCTTCCTGATCACCCGAGAATCAAACTCCGGCGACATCGACGAGAAGTCCCCTCCCTGCTCCCACCTCTCCGGTATAGTGGGCAGAACGCCCCCGGTGCTTTGGTGCATGAAATAATGCACATCCACCGGCCTCTCCCCCTCACTAGACGCCGAAACCCGCCCTGGTTTTAGCTGAAAGACCGACCGGATAATTCGATGGAACGATCGGGAGATCCGGCGGGACGACCTTGACCGGCTAACCGTCACCGGAGGAGGAGGTAGAGGGACCTCATGAGGGAAGCGGGGCATGGAGAGTGACCTTGAGGCTATGGCCGAGTCAAGTTGGCGCTTGAATGACTTGAGCTCAAAGGAGTCATAGAGAGAGCTATCACAGTCCCACACCTTGCTCTTATCCACTTCCATCTTCATCTTCTTCCGAGCTTCGACCTTGGAAATACTACAGTCAATTGCATCAGCCATATGAACATACAAAAACTTAGTTACACCATACATATCTATAGTCATACACAGATTGCACGCACATATACATAGTGGCCCTTCAATTGTCAAATTATGGATTCATAAGGAAATAAACTAATGACCATATATTTATATATGACATAGTATAGAAGGTTTACATGGTGTGTAATTGAGGCGAGCAAAGAGCTGGAGAGGTTGGGCGTGGAGAGTAGCGGCTATTACGGGGCTCAATATGTTATAAAGAAATCAAAGGGTGGGGAGGAAGTGTTGGTAAAGGATTAGGTTGAGGAGTTGGGTTTTCACGTGGTTGGTACGGTGTCAACTGCGTGAGGTTTAAGACTTTTAAGAAGGGTCTCTCACGTCTTCCCCACCCTCACCACACACTGTAGACCGACCTGCCTTTTCTGCATGCCTGGCCTTGCTTGATTACCCTCTAATGGCGGGGGAAGATGCAAGTTTTCATGTCCAACTTGTGACCAAGGCGATGAGTCATGCATATGAGGACGACCCACGATCAGGACCATGGGGGGATTAAGCTGGCGCATTGTAGATTTTTGTTGTAGAAAGTTATATGTACAAGTAGGTATGTTTTGGGTGATTAGTGTTTGAGGAGTGTACGCCATCATTGAGGACCAGCTGCAACTGGTGGTGCTAGGAAGAAATGAGTTTAATTGGCCGTTGAAGTCAGAGCATACAAGATATTAATTTGATGTGGACAGCGAGAGAATTACCATTCAAATCATATTCACATCTACTTGGTGGTTGGTGTTGTACAAGTTTTTTAAGATCAGATAAAATTGCTCAACGATGGTTCCCGCGTCACAAGGGATCTTCGATTGGAGGATCCCATTTCTTTGCAAGACAAACAGGTGCTTGGCTGTTTCACATGTCGCCTTGCGCAGATGGCATCCTTTCATGATCGGCTTACATTTTAGACCACTACACCTTCAGAGTTAAGAGGCATTAGAGGAGCTAGCAAATTTTTTACTTTTATTTTATTCTTGGCATTGATCATCTCTAGAGCTAATTTGTTGCTAAATTGTAATTTGTTGTAAAGTCTTAAGGCCATATGCTAACATAGGTGTAAGGCCTAGTCAACTTTAAATAAATTATTCATCCATTAAACATCCTTGTGAGATTTTTGTTATTTAAAAAATAAGTGGGTAATCTTATCTATGTTTTTCAAATTATTCATCGGGTCTTACTAACTTTCCAGCAAATCATTTTCCTTTGTTGATATAGGTTTCTATGTTCCTCTTCCTACATCCACAGCTAAGCAAACATAGATGGCTTCGTATCAGCCAATATGTAGTGTGCAGGGGTGTTCATAGCTCATTAAATAAAATTTTATTCCAATTTCGACAAAGTTTGAAGTCACGTCAAGCAAGCACTTGGCTTTTGTCCTAATCTAATTAGTAGATAGGTTTAATTATTTTTTAAAAAATAATTAATAAAATTAAAAATTTTAAACAAATTCTTATTAATATATTAATATAGTGAATATTACCTTGATAGGTATTGGATGTGAGACTAATTTAAATTTAGGGATCTTATATTCTACCCACCTAAAAAAATTCTGTTCTCAAAATTCCTTTCTCTCTTGATATACTATCATCTATCCAACATAGTCCTACGTTCGCTCTGATATACTACCTGTAAAAGTAATTCATAATTAGTATAAATTAATAAATTTGATTATTTCTTGAAAATAATTAACCAAATTAGAGATCTTAAACATATTCTTACTAATATATTAAATTTTACCCCGATAGATATTGGGCATGACTAATTTAAATTTTTTGAAAGATATTGTATCATAGCTAGACTCGAATTGATTGGATCAAATCTGAATAGGCTCTACACGCTCTTAATCCCCTTCTGCTGATCATTACTCCTTCTTGCATTCTCCTAGGGAACAAGATTTTGGTTTCTTCCCCCTTATAGCAGCAACTTCTAACTATATCTAATTTTAGCTAAGTCACTCACAATCATTAGAAAATAATTATTTAATGACCCAAAACTTGCATTGTTTCAGACCGGGAAGAATAAAACAGATCAGCTTGAACCTCCCACATGATGAATTTCAAAAACAAAAACAAATGTAGATACTGTGAGAATGCTATAATCTTATAAATATGGCTTCCCTGTTAAAAACGTCCGTCAAAAAATCTGGATGAGAAATTGTGGCCTTTGCCAATCAAAATGAGTAGACATGATGACTGAGTAGATAAAAAAAACCTAATAGTTGGATGTAAATATATTTCTCATAATTAAACAACACATAATACACATACTTTAATTCTGTAGTCAGTTATCAATATTCTCTTTGGTCTCTGGTAAAAGAATATATAGAACACAAGCTTTATCCTTCACAATTATGCTAAACAGATAATCAAACTCATGTAAACAATTCTCACTATGGTCCTTCATCAGCCACAATGCCAAATGTCCAAAACAGGATTCAACATATTCACAACCATAATGTTCAAAAATCCAAAAAAAAAACGTTCCAACAACCATTAATCATCAACCACTATCAACCTAAATTATCGAAAATTGTTTTCAAAGCAGTCTAGGTAACAAGCATCTTAACCATACTTAGTGTTGCTTCAACAAACCATTCCAGCCATTGCTTACTAATGCTTGGATCTAAATCAACAAGCATAATCCTCTTATGTTCAGTGTCCAGTAGAGATGCAGCTTTAAACCTATCAGTTGAAAGCAAATCCTCGACCTCATACTGAATCTTCACCCAGTTATTATCAGGTGCTTCCGGAAATAGTTTTGCAATCAACTCTTTCAAAAGTTTGATAAACTTACCACAGATTTCTCTGACCACAATTGCCAAAGCTGGTGAATCCTCATCCTCACACCTACTCCTTTTTCTACCAACTTTGGGAGTTCTTACAGTTTGATCAGTCTTAGAGGTGAGTGATTCTTGAACTGTGTTACTTTCATTGGCCTCTTCATTTTCATCACTATTCTCGGGCATTTCTAGTTCGAACTCCGTAGTGTTCTAACCTCTTCTTCCAACTACAATCTGCAATAATGAGCTCCAACTTCATTATTATACCTATAAAAATTAAAAATAAAGCACATTGTGAGATCGTAGATAGAAGATAGTGTTGAATAAAGAAAAAGGACGAATATAGTAGATAACAAAGTTTAAGATCCATTGGAACTAGATAAACAAAATAGCATCAGATTGAGGAAAATGACATCTTGCAAACACTTTATTATATGTGTAGACGAAGACTGCACAATATGCAACAATGTGCTACTTCTTCAATTTTTCAAAATAAAAAAAAAGAAAAAAGAATATTGGAAGATCAATGTATATAACAGATAACACGATTTAAAACTTGGAACTTGGTGACATGACGAAACAACATTGAGACAAAGTCATCTTGTGACCACTTGATTATAAGTGTAAAAACAGATTTCCCAGCCACAATCTGCAACAATATTCCTCTTCTATATGATTACTACAGTAAAATTTGAGAATAAAGCAAACTGCATGCGTCACTTGTTCATTTTTCTACGACAAAAAAGCACGTTGCAAATGAATATAGAGGATTAAGACTTGAACTTAATCAACGTAAAACAACAATATGGAGGCAATACCATCTAGCAAGCTCTTGATCATGTATGAACAAAAACTATTCAATGGTTCCAGACATTGCTTACCCATACAACCAACATATCAGTGGAGTCAACGCCAACAAAGACATCGAATTTCAAGAAGGCAGACTAGGGGAGGAGTGCACAGTGACATACCTTCACAAGGGCTTGAACTCGAGCTTTCTACATGTCTGGGAAATGGGAGAATTCAATATTCCACCCTTCCAGGAGAAATAGAGGAAACTTTGGACTAATAAAAAATATACAGTGTATACAATTATATCGAATTGTATTTCCCTAGTCAAAACATTATGGCGGGTAACGAGTCAAGTTCGCTCATCTCGTGTGCAATAATATTTACTGAATTTGTTATTAATACCATAGTGACAGATTCAAAAAACTAGTTGTCATCCCTACTTGTAATATTTGTCCCATCCCATTTGGCTAATATGGGTCGTGCCTTCACATTTTCAGAGGAGTAAGAGTAAATCTTGTTTTGTGATTTAGATTTTTTTGATTATCGCTTTTTAAAGACTTGGTGCAAATCCGCTTCTACCATGAGGTGAGACATGATATTGAAAACATTTTCTCCTGGTGATTCAAAGCCATTTTATGCTTTTCTAAATGTATATGCAGCTCTGCTTATGTTATTACTTCACAGCTCTGCTTCTGCATATGAAGTCTTCATCTATTTGATGGCAAAAGGGTTTCTGCTCCAGAGAATTCTATCAAAATGGGAATCCCTGAAAGCAAACTAGACTGAATAAACGAAAATAATGACGAACACTAAAGTTCTAATCACTGAAAAGAATCGCAATAGCATTGGTTTCCTTAACCTGACAGCTGACTAGATACAAAACAATTCGCTGAACAGCTTAAGATAAATAATGCCAAGAACATTTTGCGGGCACCAAACAAAAATTTGCTGTGCTAGCTGCATCAGATGATCGTACACACAACTCACAAGTCGGATCTTTTTCATTGTTTTCCAGTGGTGTAATGAATTATCTGAGACATGCTTTGGTGTAACAAGGGTGAACTAAGCTTGCATCCTTGAAAAACACAGATTCAGACGTACCCCAGTTTCTAGCTACTTTGCAACATTTCCATGACCAGATCATTCCAACTGTCTATGGGTCCTGGCAAGGACCAATGCAAACAATCATTTTGCACTCTGGCATTTTTTTCTTCTGCAAATGGGTGGTATTGTCTGTAAGGATCACGATGACCATCAGGCCTTAACAATGAAAGTCCAGTAGTGTCCTAAAGTTTGATCTCTACTCCTTTTCCAGTTACCTTGACTTTCAACTTTTCAAACTGGTCTAGCTCAATGTCACGAAACATCTTGTCCAGGGCACTGACACTAATTTCACCTTCATTGTATGGCATTGTTCGTTTACAGGTTCCTCCACTGAACCACTCGCCATTCTCAAAGTGGTCTGGTGTAGAAGTCCTAAATATAACCAATCTTTGGCGATCAGAAGAAACTATGTAATCAAGGGCCAAGATAAGGGCTTTTCTATAAGCATGATCAACCGGTATTCAGTCAAGTTTCTCCCCTCACAATAATGACAACCAACAATTGTGTTATTTTCAAAACATATGGCAGCCTTGAGAAACCATTTCCCACCACCTACCACCACATAATCAAAAGTGGGAAGTTGGTGAGTCCACGCTGTATGTAGAGCGTCAAGATGCAGCCGAATTTCAGAGGTGGAGACACCACTTATGTCTTCAAATATTGCAGCTCACACTAGGAAAGGGAACCAGATTGCAGAAAAACTGAAATTGTAGGAGGGGAAATGCCACTTTCTATTCTGGTAAGTCTCATCATGATAAACATCAGTAGCATCCTCCACCTTCAATAAGGAAAAAGAAAAATCTTCAGCTTTCGTTCATTAAGTAATTTTTGTAGAACATAATAACTGTATTTTATCTGGTTTACCATGAATCAGGTTAATAAAATGGTCAAAAGGCCACGAATTCTTTTACAACCAACATTGATAAAAAAATTTATAAAAACCTATAACAAGAAGAATGGTTTTTGTGCTGGAGAATGACAAGTAAAAGGTGCTTCAACCATTGCTGATAGATCCCACCACTCTCATCAATTGCTGCTACAAAGGACATGAATGGAGCATCCAATTTAAACAAGCAATCAAGAAATGGAAGTACTAGTAAAAGTAGAAAAAGGCTAAGTGTTCACAGACATCTGCAAACAATTTTATGAGAAAGGGTAACTCTCATCTATTATCAATCTGACATTCAAGTGAATGACTGGTCCCTTTTTTTAAATTTAGGCAAATAATTGCAGAATAAATTTAGATGTCGAACACATGATCTCCTTACAGAAGTGAGGAAAGAATCACCCTTTCCAATGAAAAAAATCCCCATGACTAGAATAAAATTACATGTTTATGGTAGAACTAGTCAATCAATGTATTGAAAATGAAACACAATTGGAAGCCAAATTGCTCGATGTTCACCAATCAAAGTAGTGAACTTCAATGTAGAACTCGTATGGCTACTCTCTTTCTCTTTTACATCCGAGATGGCTCAGCTTAGAATGAATATTTCTATCTTGTCATATCACTAGCCTCTGCATTGTTCCTCAAAGAGCAAGAATAAATAGAACGAACAATGGGAAATGGAGCAGTGACACTTCCGTAAGCTAAGCTTTGACATTTACCAACAGGTAAAAGAATAAAACAGTTTAAATTACCGGCAACAGAAGGCAGAACAATGACTGGACATGCATGCGAGAAATTGAATCTCCAATTAATGCCAGTGATATGTCCTCATTGTCCCAAAAACTTGAATTAATCAAATACAGGTAACTCACAATCCGATGGCTTCCATCTCCAATACAGAAATTTGGTATCAGCTCGGCCATTTTTCATGCAGTTTTGATGTTCCTGAATAAATCGGCAGCTTTCATTATTATATACAGGTCCTGTTGGATTAGGGATCCACTGCCCGCTGAAAAGATCACATATACCTGAAAATGTTGTTAGAAAGTGCCTTAAGCTGCCAGACCAACACAGAAAAAGGAAAGGCATACTCAGCATTCAAATAAAAATCATGTCTGGGCTGGATTTTACTAAATAATCAAACACAGGATTTTCAATTAAACTAAAAAATCATGGCTAGCATAATTTCTAAAAAATAATCAAAACAGAATTTTCAATTAGATTCAGAAAACATGCTCTGTAAATTGTCATAACTCTCAGTGGTATTGCTTTTTTTTTAAAAAAAAAAAGAAATACCAACTACTTCCAATGCTCGTAATCAACCTGATTTTGAAAAAACAAAATGAGCAAAATTCAAAAGATGTCTTACAAAAAT
Organism: Piper longum; assembly: GCA_032619315.1. Lineage (NCBI taxonomy): Eukaryota > Viridiplantae > Streptophyta > Magnoliopsida > Piperales > Piperaceae > Piper > Piper longum. The sequence goes on along the minus strand of JAVDBV010082556.1, from coordinate 1,459 downwards.
AGGACTCTCCACCTGAGATCACAGTTTTCACATAGCCAGAATCACTTCATTTTTTTTTTTACAAATGTGTAACATTTGCAGAAATGAAGATTTAAAATATCATCCTGATCTTCACTCCTCATGATCTCTGATATATGAATATGAAACAAAGCTACTGCTGAACCTTTGAACGTAGAGTATATATGAATCTATAACACAATATGAAGAATCAGAGAAACATTTTTTCATCGGGTAATGATCTCTGATCTCTCTTGTTTTTTTTTTTGGAGTTAAAACATAGTCAATGCCAAAAAAGAAATTTCACCGATTCAAACTGCATGAAGAAGAAACATAGATCTTTAACCAATTAATATTGAAAGCCAGAACAAGACGTTCAACCAAGGAAAAGCAACAAATCCAGCATCCGTACAACTTCTAAAAAAATGGAGGCTTCAGAGCTCTTCCAACCGGCCCACATCCCAAAGACCTCGCCTTTTTCCGATGGGCGACCTTCCACATCCTCCGCAGCCACGGCCAGGGTAGCAACCGACGTCTGGGCGGCGGGGATCGTCTCTTCTACATACAAAGTCCCATCAACCGACAGAGCCACAACAACAACAACAACAGAGAAAGTAACAAAGAGACGAAAGGCAAGCCCCAAGAGAAGCAGGGAGACGGCCGCCTTTATCTAGATATGCTGGTGCTTCCCCACAGACCATGTAGCCCAGTCAACCTTTGCATGCTTCACCATCTCCTCCACCACCCCCCACCCAACAACAAAGAAGAAGAAGGAAGCCTAGAAGAAAATATTATAGATGAATGCAATGACAACAAAGAAGGTATAGATCAGAACAGACGCAGGTTGCCCACACTGCCCAGCTCGTCACTTGGTCATGTAGGTCGTGTTTTCTCATAATCAATCACGGAGAAAGCATGCATTGAGAAACAAAAGAAAGCACCTTGGGGGTGTGTCAGATATGGGGGCCTAACGATGATCAGCAATGGGAATTAACGTAGGAGAATGCCCACACAGTGCTGCTGCTGCTTTTTTTTCGCTGTATCAGTGGTGAAACGATGAACACGAAGCTATTGCTCTGTTGCATTTACCACTCTGCTTCGTCTCCGTTAATTTTTTTGTTTGATCTTATCATAGTTTTATTTTATATATATATATATATATATTGATCATATTTTATCATGCATGCAATATCTTCCATTATTGCGTGCTGTTTTAGATACGTGTATATGTCATATATGTTGGGCCCTTCGGGCCCCAAAAATGACTTGCAACATGTTCATGAGCCTCTCTTAATCCAAAAACTAGCTTAAGAATTAAGGTTTTCCCATTAGCCTATATACAAGTCACCGGTTGCCTCCAAATGGGATGTGGGATTAACCCAACAATTCTCCTCTTCACACATCACAACACCCGAATCATCTCCCCCTCACCACATGCGGAGCTAACATGTCTTAGTGAGGT
>JAVDBV010082555.1:0-13261 GCA_032619315.1 Piper longum | reverse complement strand
CAACAATTGTAGTGGGACCCACATATAGGTATATCTAATATACCTATGGACGAAAAACTCGAATTGAGACCGTCGAAAATCAAATCTTACTCGAGCCTAAAAGTGACTCGATAGACAGAAATTAAAACAATCATGTTAAATGGACCCCAAACCTAAAAATTTTTAAAAATAATGACTCGTTCCTCGCTGTAAATTTCCATTTTTATTTATTTATAAATTATAATAATAATTATTGTTGTTATTATTTTTCGTGGTTTTTACAATTCATTATATTGAACAGTGAGGCGGCTAGCTCTCTTGGTTCTGCGCATAGCAGGCTACCGAATGGTGGTAGCAATCTAACATGAAATTTTTTCTGTCACGCAACTCTACTTAACAATCTATTTCTTCCATCACAAGCAACAGCTACCTGAACAATTTTGAAATTAGATTGAAGATTCTCATGGCAGACACCTCATAGAAACTAAATGAACACATAGAAACCGAGCATCGGACCCAACATTATACATACATGTTTTCAGAAAGAAAAGGGCTTGGAAAGTATGATACATGATTTTGATCTCCACTAGAAAACGAGACGCGGATCTACACTTTTTTCAACCATTTAAGCGGTATAAACATACTCCATATAGAACATGAGATTTCCCCTTGCTGTTCTCAATAATTGGCGTGTATAATATAATAGACAATAATTGGCGTGTATTACATAATATAAACATACAACATCCGTCATTTAACCTAATTTATATTCAATTGTAGACTCTTATGGGAAAAACTTTATTTACTATTTCAAATTAACTCTTAATTTATAATTATGCAAAATTAATGTTTTTTGTACTTTTCATCCAATTTTATTTTTATAATTATTATGAATTGTATTTTTCATTTTATTTAAAATTTAAACTTACAACAACTGTTATTTTTGTATTTTTTACTTATATTCGGATTTCCTAATTCCAAATTTATAATTACAAAAAATATAATTACTCTTTTCAGATTAATGATTGATTAGCTATCTCTAAAATTCTACATATTCATCTTCATTATTCCAATTATACTTTGATATGCTAGTAGTAATCTTAATTTTTTAATTATTATCTCTATTATCCTTATTATATATGTTAAAGTGGGTGATCCATGAGCTTCTATAAAAAATAACTAGCAACTTTAGAAGACATAAGAACCAAAGTATATACAAGACACCACCCATCTTGTATAAAAATATGGGGCTATTTTGATACTCCCTTACACGTGCAAGCCCTTAGGCGTTGCATATGAATCTACATACACGCCTCTTTTTGGGATTTCTCTCTTTTTGGGCTACTTACAAACATGGTTGAAATCCTCCATCTATACCTAGGCCTTGATACTGATGTGCAAATATGGTGGGAGAATGCACTCATAATGGGTGGGTTGGCTCTGATACCATGTAAAAGCAGGTCCACAAACTTGCTATTTAAAAAAGTGTAGGAATCCACATATAAACAAGACACCACTCTTCTCATCTAGAGATGTAAGACTATTCTAAGAATATCTATTTTCACATATGATTAGAAATTAAATATTAAAAACAAAATATATTTCTTAGGATCCATGCATTTAGCAAATAACAAACTAGACTTAAAAGCTATAAAAGAAATGAATATTCTTGAGATGAATGATAGCAAGTGATAAGATTTAGGAACTTCCTAGACAAAAATGATAAAAAGAGTCCATCAACCAAGAAAGATGGCCAAATATCTGTAGTAACTCTAGTAACTCAATGCCTATTATCTGATCTGCCTATAGTTTAAAGATTTTGACGAATACTAAACTAAATATCTTGTCAATGTTAGTTGGATATTAGACCAGAATTTTCCAAATGATTGTTTTCTTCATGTAACAGTACAAATTAACTACACAGATTAAAGGAACAAACACACACACAAAAAAAGCAGTATAGAGATATTATAGCCAGCCTGATGACTCCAACCCTAATAATACAGAAAAATACCTCCAACCAATAGTTGCATCTTAAATTTGAGTTTCAATCAAGTTACCAAACGTGTCATCAGTTTTGGAGAATTTGAATCGCTTTCCAACGAGCAAAAACAAGAAGAAAAATGAACAATGTTAAACTAGTCTTTATACCACAAAGAAAGCACAACTTAAGCAGGCAAGAAATGCACAACATAATATCAGACTTGGCACAAATTTGCATCATCAAATATCAAAGATAACCATGAATTTTCAATTAACCTAAGTTAACTACGTGACACATTATAGCTTCTAATACAGAAATAACACCTTTTTTCAATCTCCATCTTCGCCACCATTAAAACTCAGTACTCAAGTTATAAGATTAAGATTGACTTCTTAGAAATTAATATACAGTCAGTAAAGAGCAACACCTAAAAAATTAAACTTACCTCAAAAACCAATACGTTGTAACATTAGTGATATTCTAAATCTATAACAATAGAAAGGTTGTTTAATGATTTTAAGATTCTAGACCGGATCACCTCTAGGCTCCCAAGCTCTTGAAAATACTTCAGCCTAAGCTTCAGCTGCAAGTAACCGCAAAGAGGAGCACCTAAAACCTACTTAGAGTCTTAGACAACAATGGATGTTCCTTAAATGTGGCACATGCAAATTTCAGGAGAACACCTAAAGACCTACTATCCAAATAGGCTTAGAAAAAACAGTTTACATCCACGACCACACATTGCAGTAATAAAACAAATCTTCCTAGATAGACCTCAAGGAAAATGGAATTACCTGATCGAAGTAGCTTCTCACTGCTGACTATGAGACCCTTGCATTGTTTGATCTCTAGATCCCCGCTTTTGCTGCTGACGTATCTGTAGTAAGATATTGGCAGCAAATTGCAAGGTAAATTGATATCGTAATACTTTTTCTGCCTCTGCATCTGCTTCGCTCTGTCCAGAAGCTTAAACATAACACTGAGGTTGTGGCACATGATTGGCTGAATCCAAATTTGAGCTGTCATGAGTGTTGATCTGAGGTTGTAAGGTACTTCCACTTTGAAAAGCAGAAGTATTACAAGTACTCCCACTTTGAAGAGCAGAAGAAGTATTATAAGGTATTCAATGTTGAGAAACAAGGGTATGAACAGCAACAGATACAGTAGCAGTAGGGTAAGAAGGCATTAATGGTTTCACAGATGAGCACAAAGGTAATTGAGCATTCATTGCTGTTTGTTTTGTATTGACTGGTATAAGAGCAGATAAAGTGGAAAGAAGTTCAGATGTCAGGGAAACTCCATTGTTTGATTTTACAGCCAACGTACAACTTTCATATTCCATAGGCCCAAGCTGCATTGCACCAAAATCATGTCCACCTGCTACCAATGGCTTGGAACATCCATTGTTTGATTTTACAGCCAAAATACAACTTTCATATTCCATAGGCCCAAGCTGCATTGCACCAGAATCATGTCCACCTGCTACCAATGGTTTGGAACATCCAACAATGGAAGATGAGCCACCGTGAAAGATGCCTCCATAGTTTATTTGCAAACCATGATCCTCTTTAAAAACACTTACACCAAAATCAGATTGAGCACACACTGATGATCTCTCCAGGTATTCTCAATTCCCAATTGAGGACACTAAGCGCTGCTGCGGCTGGGCTAGAGGCAACTTAAGAACCACACCTTATAGGCGTTCTGAACCACATACATTTAGAACTTTTGTCAGAAAGAGAGATGGCGGAACGAAAAAAGTGTGATGTCATCATCTTATTTGGCCACACCAGCCTTGTTACTTTCACCAAGATAATGTAAAAACTCAGTGTATGGTGCAAAATCATCCTCACAGTCCGGTAAGAAGTAAATGAGGTCAAAAACAGCAGCTTCTCTGTAGTGTTCTGTGAGCATATCCAATCCTGTTTTAGCAGAGCAATTCAAAATGGTAGGCTTGAAAATGAGTAGAATTTTATTTTAGTAACCTAAAAACTACAAGAATGGATATAAGAAATGTAAAAACATATTCAAAGAAAAATAAACTTACATTTGAGGCTTTATTCCCTACCCTATCAATATACATCGAGCATAACAAACAGGGCAGCCACCTTTGGCAATTACACCTCTCCAAAAATAATTAGTTTCAGATAAACTCGGTTGATTATTGTAAGTAGGACAGTTTATATTACAATTTCTGCCGACTGAAGGACTACCATGAATTGGAACTTGAACATTAATGTTGGCTGAAGAATCATCAAACCTTAATCTCTTTGACTCTCTTAGTATATAATTTGCATCATATCCATCCTCTGGTGGTTGTTTAAATGTTACCATACCTGATGTAGGCTGCATACTCAAAGTAGAATAAGAAAGCTTCCTCCAGTTTGAATCCATTGAACCACTAAGATCATTACAGGTGTCAGGACCATTATAATGAGGCTCAAAATCAAGTGGATCAGACGACCTGAAATATGGCCTCAAAATGTCGTTGGAAGGAGATAGAGCAAGAAAATTACATGAACCTATTTGACAAGGATGACCTAATTCTATGGAGCCTGGACCAAAAGGAAGGTCCTTGAAAGGTCTCATAGTTACTAAACTTCCCATGTCCTGGTCAGATACGTACTCATTTTAGGAGTATCTAATATGGATGTGAGGATCGTTAAAAAGACGACCTTGCAAACCTGCCACAGCACGACAACCGCCATCAACACTTCGAAACTCCACAAAGGAATAATGCCTTGATGGGAAACTTTTGATTCTTCCAATCCCACCAAAAGAACCATAGCATTACAAAGCAACTGTTCATCTATATGAATTGATGAAGGATATCTTATCTATAATGTTTTGCTTGGCTGTCGTTCTAATTTCCCACCCTCATGCTGAAGTCATTTTTCAGACAACAAATTAGAACTTAAACATATCTCAAATTCATTTCATTTTAAATTGCACGGCATTTCTCGAGAGTTCAAATTTCCCACCCTCATGCTGAAGTCATTTTTCAGACAACAAATTAGAACTTAAGCATATCTCAAATTCATTTCATTTTAAATTGCACGGCATTTCTCGAGAGTTCAAATTTCCCACCCTCATGCTGAAGTCATTTTTCAGACAACAAATTAGAACTTAAGCATATCTCAAATTCATTTCATTTTAAATTGCACGGCATTTCTCGAGAGTTCAAATTTCCCACCCTCATGCTGAAGTCATTTTTCAGACAACAAATTAGAACTTAAGCATATCTCAAATTCATTTCATTTTAAATTGCACGGCATTTCTCGAGAGTTCAAATTTCCCACCCTCATGCTGAAGTCATTTTTCAGACAACAAATTAGAACTTAAGCATATCTCAAATTCATTTCATTTTAAATTGCACGGCATTTCTCGAGAGTTCAAATTTCCCACCCTCATGCTGAAGTCATTTTTCAGACAACAAATTAGAACTTAAGCATATCTCAAATTCATTTCATTTTAAATTGCACGGCATTTCTCGAGAGTTCAAATTTCCCACCCTCATGCTGAAGTCATTTTTCAGACAACAAATTAGAACTTAAGCATATCTCAAATTCATTTCATTTTAAATTGCACGGCATTTCTCGAGAGTTCAAGCGAAGTAATAAAAAAGTATTCCCTAGAAAATATATGAAAGTCAACAAAGCTATCAATCATAAACTACTTTCTGAACCACAATTCTTCAGTTGAGAATCCCCAATCAAACTAATCATGACAAATTGAGCAGATGAAAAGCTTTACCGATTGCCTCTGTGCAGCAACAGTTTGAGGACCAACACTGTCATCAATTTGCCATTTGCGTTCGTAGTATTCAGACCACCCATACTAAAAGTCAAAACAAATACAATAACAATCAACAGATTATATTACATAATAATAAAATAAATTGGAAGAAAACTACCTTTCCTATAACCAAATGGAAAATTGTAATTATAAGCATACACGCTGATTAGGCTTCGTTCTCAGATAGTCAACCCGCGCTACCTCTCCAACTAACAGTTTTTCCCTCATACTTCTCACGGCGGAGATTGCATCGTTGAATCTGATATAGCTGATAATGGAAGTATTGCGATCTCTGAAGAATCTAAAATCTTGTATTCTGTCAAATTTCTAGTCTTCAAGCCGTTCTTTACGAACATTCCTACTAATTCCACCTACCCAAACATGTTTTCCAGTAGCATTACAACACAAAATAAGATGACTACAAACCACAACAACAACAACAAAAAACAAAGCTGTCACAAATGCAGGTGCTATACCGCATGACAAAAATCGATCTTGATCGGAATTCCTAGGAACACATGCCCTTGCAGAGCCTCGCAGGCTGCCTGGGCCTTGGAGACGTCCTAGAAGTAGACAAAAGCGAAGCTCCAACTCCGGGAAGAATGGCTGGCCGTGCAATCGAGGGCGTTGCACTCGCCCCATGAAGTCGGCGTCGGTTGTGTCTGCGACGATGTTGCCCACCCACAGTATGTTCGTCGGCACCGCATCTTCCCCACTGTTGTTGTCGGCGACGCCAGAGACGGGCTTGGGGCTGCGATTGTCGGCCATTGAAATTGCAAGCAAGGATGCGCAATTGGGAGGGATTGGATTGAAGGGAAGAAGAAAACAAGAAGCTTTGTGTCTGGGGGAGGGAAGAGACAATCAAATTGGAAGACGACGAAGAAGAAGAAAGAAGAGATAATTATGATTAGGAGGGAAGCTTTGCGTTAATTAATATTAATAATGATATATTTACAAAAGATTATTATTGATAATCCACCTCGAGATTCGACTTCTACATTTTCACGGCAAATAATAAAAAATAATTAAAATTAACTTCTAATAACTACTATCATAATTATTGAGATTATAAATTTCATCACTTATTAGCCATTGTAAAGTAGGGATATGCATTGGGCTAGGTTTGCAAATTTATAAATATGACAGTCGTGATTATAATTTTATTATTTGTAGAATTAATAATTACTTAATTCAAAGTTTTTTTATTTACAAATCTAAACATATTTTAGGCTACAAATTCATTTAATTTTAAAATAATAATCCTAATTAAATATAGCTTAATTTGAACTAAAATTTACTTATTTATTAACTAATATATTTCATTCTATTCAAATTCGAAATAGAGAGTGTGCATGCTTGTATGATACTAGACTTGATTCACTAAGTATTTTATAATTTTGATTAATTTAGATGCATTATACGTTTTATTGAGGGAAAATTTAGATGCATTAATTTTGATTCACCAATGTTTTTAATGTTATCTATTTGTCTAAATTAATACTTCAGTATTTACAATATCTTTAATGTAATTAATGTTATCTATTTGTCTAAATTAATACTTCAGTATTTACAATATCTTTAATGTAAAATAAAGGAATAAAATTTGGTATTTGGCTGGGCACTTTAATTGTAATATGATAAGTAACATAAAATATTTAAATAAGTTTATATTTAAATAGTTGTTTGTGCAATGTCAGTCTCAATTAGAATTGGAGTTAAACAATGTGTTTATCTCAACATTATAAGTGAACCATTTGGTCGAGCTCATACATCCCTAGCTAACAATCACCTAAAAAACAGTCTATGATAATTCCAAAATTGAAGGAAGGAGATAAAAAAAAATGAGAAAATAAGAGGAGATAAGTGAAGATTGAAAGTCTTAAAACATGAAACTAATTGGAAGCTTGTAGCTTTACAAATACTGTGGTGAAGGAGAATAGGGGGCTCCTCCGCTTAAAAACAAAAAGAAAAGAACATAAAGAAGCAAGTGCTAGAAAAATAGAGAAGGAAGAAGAATTCTCTATGGAAAACCCCAATCCCATAGGTAGAAAGGTAGGAGTGCCTGATACCATCAAGTCAAGATTAGTTGCCGTCAGGGTCCACTGTCATTGGAGAAAGGCTGAGAAGGTGTCAAGCAGAGGAGAAAGCGACAACAGCTCACCCGCTTTGGGACTTTTGTCTGGCCAGCTAGGGATTGATCATACCAAGCCGCTGCCTCCGCTCGGTACCCCTCATTGGCAAGAACACATCATAGTCAAGATACTCTCCCAAAGAGGACCTCCTTCATCGGAATTTGCCGTAGAAGTTCCTAGCTAAATGAGTGAAGTTCAGACAAAGGACCGATCTTAAGGCCTCTATCCGTCTAGCCCAAGCCATCTCCAAAAACATCACCAACTCCAGTGGATTCTCCTCATATCCTAGAACAGAACCCATCCGAGATATGCTGCTAGGGAAGCCACTGGTCACATAGAATTTTCCAAAAAAAAAATTTGCTGGAGCCGGAAAAGACCTTGCTTGGAGCAAGGAGAATAGCCAAGAAAATATATATCTTCTAGAGAGTGCTCTGGTCAATCAGTACAATATCTTGCCGTACCCACATCTACTTTATACAATGGTAGTTATCATCCTTTGACCAAGTTTTGTCTCTAAAAAAACTCCTATGTCACCGGAAATCTACCTAAAAGAGGCCCACCATAAAAAAATAGCAATAGCACGCCGCCAATTTTTTGGCCTCCGTCATGCCGACATAGTTTGTCTTTGCCAACACCATTGCCTCCAATCGATCTCTCTCATCTCCGAATACAAACCCAAGTTGAGTCATGCCGCAATCCGCACCGGCAAGCTCCTCCATCAACTATTCTACCACCTTCAATAATATGTTACCTTCCACTACCTATCATTCTAGGCAGTAGCTCCTCACCAATATTGCTTGTAACTTGGAGCCCTGAAGTCGGCATTGTACCACTCGAGAAGCCAAGTTCATCAGGCCCGTTTTTTCTTGTCATGTCGTATCCGCGACTGTGAAGATATGTCTACAAACTGACAGCAAAGCCAGTTGCATCCACAACCTGCTCGACCCATATTCAAATCGGCACACCACACGCCACTTGTAGTCAAGCACATCCAAATTTGTTTGAAACTCGTCTGTACCACCCGGTCTAGGCCAGTATACTTAGCCCTAACCCAACTTAAAGCGATCCGATTTAGTCAATTATCACTCCATAAAATAATACGAAGGCCTTTCCGATTTCAGATTGAGATGAAACTTGTTACTATATAATTTTTGGACGTTTCAGACTTCGTGGTGAAGTTATTTTAAAAATTTAAAGACAAAAAAAAGGATGAGGCATTGAAGGCGAAATTATCAAGGACATGCTAATTTAAAAAGTGATACAATTTACTATTTTGTATAAAGTGTAAAATTAAGAAAAAAATAATGAATTTGTGGTTATCAAATCACCGAAAAATAACTTAGAGATTTAAGTTGAATTCTAAGAAACTAAGTAACAAATTTTGGACATTTATTCATAGTTCATGATATTTTACTTTTATTTATATTTTTTTCTCGTCATATTTATTTGTACATTAAGAGCACCTTTGGTTCCACCAAACCCACTCATCTAACTTGACACAAAGCAAAACGGGACAGCAGAGTTGGCAAGCCCACACCCGAAGAAAATGTATTTAACTATGAAATATTTTACACTCATCATTACATAGAGGGTCTTTCAAACCTTCGTCATATTATGTTTAGTAAGTAGCCGGCAAATGAACCCAAAATGCCCAGAATACCAGTAATTTTGCAAAGGCCCATACCAGTTTTTGCAAGTTGATCACAGATTGCCTCCCCCAGCACCCACTCAACACATTTTGGTTGATAATATGGCGTTCTATTTTCAATTTTTAAACTTATGCATTTCTGAGTCTGTAACTGTATCATGGGCTGGACGTGACTAGGTAGTTCAAGCTCACCAACTCTGTCTTCAGTTCCACTTTCACGCCCACGACGCAGTGGGGACGTAATGAATAAATTTTTTTCTCGGCAAAAAAGGAACTATAAAAAAATTAACCGCAACCAGTCATTTATCCTGCAGCGGTTAGAAGGTACTTCAAAAAATTTTGATTGCTAAGATCGAGAATATTCTGCTTACAGTACGCTTGTTACACTTCAATACATACAAAAGCAGCGGTTGGAAACAAGACAAAGCAATCATTTGAACAGCAAGCACACTTTAACCAATCGCATAATTGTCATCTGGTCGCCATGCTTCTGGTTATCTGGAAGCTTGCGGCGGGTCATAATCTTCCCTCCTTACGTTCCACTTCTGAATAAAAACGCAGTACCTGGTGCGCGCTATCCTAATTGGTGCTACTGGAGAAACAGTAACATAGGTTTTTTACCAGCTATCAGTTAAATTATATATTTCTAATGCTCCAAACAGAACCGCAACCTTGAAAAAAAAAAGTAAACAAGGAGTCACAAGTGAAATAAACATGTCACATGAAGGACCATTTGACAGTTCATGAACTTCCCGGAGCATCACTCCCTCCAGCCGGCTTGCGATTTAAATAACGAATCACTGCATCCTCAACCCTATTAAAAACACATGGCAAGAAATCAACACTCGTTCGTCTAGAAGTTCAACCATAAAAGCTTGAAGCGCCCAAATGACAGATTCAATTATAAGTACATACCATGGTTGATTGTAGAAGTCTGATCGATGTTCCCTCTCTGCATTACGACTAGCTTCACCAGCAGCAAGCTTTAGATCCCTGCTTTGAGAAGCAATCAGGGCATTGATAAATTCAACGGGAGACTGACTAAAACCTAAAAAAAATGCTCTCCTCCTCCGATGCTCATGAATCTTCTTCAAAGCTGCAGATATTGCTTCATCACAAGCCTCAATTTCTTTGTACTTTACAGTGCTGGCTAGAAATGAGGACATCTCCTTCTGCAGTGGGAATGGAACATCGACTAACACATCATAGCAGGCATTTCCAGCTGGTTGACTCCCCGAAAGTCTAATTTTATGTTCCAAATGTATTGGTTGCGGAGGTGATAGATGTGCAGAAATTTTCTGTGAAACCATTGAAAATTTCATCTTCTCCTCCCCAAAAACCTTCCTAAGGGGTGGATCACACACAAAAAAAGAAGGCTCATTTGGGTTTTGTAGCTTCCTAGCTTTCACATAATGCCAAATGGCAGCAATAATTCTTGGTCTTGTCTCAACCTCAATGCCCAAAACTTCCATAAGTGAAGGAGACACTTTAAACTTCTCAGGAGTATAATTTATTTCTAAACGGATATTAGCAACAAACTCCTTATCTCCTTTTCTCTTTATTTCAAAGCCTTCCTGTGGAGCCGTTGAGCGAGCACTTTCCCACGTAATGGTAGGGTTATCAGGATACAATGTTGGGTCCAATGTAATGGTGATCTTTTTTAAAAAAGATGAGAACTTTGGATGAGAAGGGTTGGGTTTAAGAACTCCACCTGCAGACTCCGCTTCAACTGTATCATCCAAGATTCTCCCAATGATTTTAAGAGACCAAGAAGGTGTCTCAGAGTTCATCTTATCTGGCAGTGCCTGGTTCTGATTAACATAAGTGTTAAAAACATAGATCCTAAGAGTCTTCTGAATGCAAGGAGAGTTCTTTAAAGACTCCTGTATGTCCATTTTCTTCCTAGCCAAGGCTGCATCCACTCGAGCCTCAAACTCAAGCAATTGAGTGTAAAGTGCAGATTCAGGCAGCAAGGCAGCAACTCTATCAGGAAGCATCTTCTCTGGAAGCTTTTGTTTCTTTCTTCGTGCAGCAGGAGTGACTTCTGCAGTTTTGAATGAAGGTGGTGTGCTGGTTGTAGTTTGCCCCGGAGGTCTTACGGGAGGCTTCTGTGGTGCTCTCTTCACACCACCAGTAACGGGAGTTGAACCTGAAGGGGAAGAGGTAAACCCTGAGTTCTGAACCTGAGCCAAGTTCTGCATTTGTGCCTGAAATTGAGTGCGAGCAGCTTGGGCTTGCGCTTGAACCTGCATTTGAGCTTGCGCTTGACCTGCATTTGAGCTTGCGCTTGAGCCTGCATTTGAGCTTGCGCTTGAGCCTGCATTTGAGCTTGCGCTTGAGCCTGCATTTGAGCTTGCATTTGAGCCTGCAGGGAAGATGGAAATTGTGCTGGTAACCGAGCAGCACCAGGTGCTGGTGATTGACTTTGTGCTTGAAGATGAGGGTGCTGATTCATGGTCACAATACTAAAAAACGCCTGATATTCAACTGATTCAAACAAAGACCAAATCCTAAGATTAAAACATATAAATAGCACAACACACACATATTCACACAATACCGTGACAGTTCCTGGCAAGCAACTGACTTGATAAAACACCAAATTCCTAAGATTAAAAAATAGACTAATACAAATAAACTCATCATTAGAGGAAACTGATCATAATGCTGAGAAACAGCACCCGATAAGAGACCCAATATACCAAAGACCAAACTCCTGCGATAAAAAGAAAAGCATCATACACATGCACTCCTCATAAATCACACTATATAAACCCTAAAGTGAATGATGTTTCCTAGTAATAAAATTGAATTGATTATCCTGAGGATTATGTGGCCGTTATAAGGAATTTAAGAAGGGTTTACATTGCATTTAGTGAAAATACAAACTTAAATTCTACGGATTGTCTTAGGAAACAGAATTAGACCATATTCAGGTGCTTAATAAAACAATAAACCAAACCACCATCCATATAAATAAAACACATCTATCATCAGACGAAGAAATTGCATTGCAATTCACAACATAAAAACAATGAAGTACGCATTCACTTGTTCAGGTTGTAATCAACCAACAATAAACAAATCAAGGTATTAAACATTAAACATGCAGCAAAGTAGGTTTTCCCCAACAAACAGTAAAAAGAGCTCTTAACTCACTTTTTTTTGTTTGTTTGTTTTTTTTACCTCTAAGCACAATCAGAACTATTAATAACGAGAAACAACGCTTGACATGCTACAGAAACAATCAAAGGCCAAAATTCAAGAAACAAAAAAAAAACGGATACACTCATCATAATCTGAACTAGATCATTTTTTTCCAAAGAAAAACCGGATCATAATTCGCACCATATAAACTACACACTGCGTACTCGTGCTTAATAACCAACAACAAACAGAAAAGCCCAAAATAATACTCAATACGCTACACATTTAACAACAGAAAATCCCCAAAAAATAGTCACGACGCTACACATTTAACAACACGGTTCTCGGGATATATGCAACCTAAAAATGAAACATTAATCAAGCAACAGGCTAGACAAGCTCTTAACCCATTTTTATAGGCGTTCGATGCTCACTACAACCATATCTCACCTTCACCGCGAAAAACCTAGCCCCAACGAAGGGAAACGCAGAGATGGACTCTACCCATATCACCGAGATTACCTCGACCAGAGAAGGCGAAATTAGGGTGTCAAGATTGAGTGGGGGAGGGGGGGG
>JAVDBV010082554.1:0-18466 GCA_032619315.1 Piper longum | reverse complement strand
TAGCTATTAGAATACTTAGTCAAACTTCTTCATCATCGGGTTGTGAACGTAACTGGAGCACTTTTGACCAAGTACATACCAGAAAAAGAAATCGACTTGCCAGGAAGAGAGTCAATGATCTTGAATATGTTCATTACAACATGCGGGTCAAAGAAAACGAGCTGAGGTGGAGGCATAAATATGATGCAGTTAGTGAGCATTTGAGTTTAGAAGACTCGTTGGATGAGTGGGTTGGAGAACGGGACAACCCATCCCCATCGGTATGTTTGACTAAAGATTACATCTCATTCATGATTTTCGGTATGAATTTTTTTTTTAATTGAAATGAATAGGGTAAGACTTTTTTTATGCAGGATGATTTCTTTGGTACCAATGTTGGCAACAATGATGGTGAAGACGAAGATGCCGTTGTAGCGAATGAAAGTGGTTCTACATTGAAAACTGCAATTGGATCGTGTTCTACTGCATCTAATAGTTTATCTTTGCCACCTGAGCCGAAGGGACTTCATCTTATTCCGGGTTTTATGCCTCTTACATCAGGATCTCGTGTTCATACAGATGATAGCTCAACTATTCCCATTTGTGATAATGATTCAGACTCGAAACATGCTTCAGATGATGAATTAGATGATTTAGTTATCACCACTATATAAAATTGTGCTAAACATTCATTTTTTTAGACTTGTATTAAATTGTGTTAAATTATGGTATTGTGACGATAAACTGTGAATGACATTATGGTATTGTAATGATAAATTGTGAATGCTCTTTCAGGTATGTTATTATATGAAATTGTGTTAATTATATAAGGGGTATGTTCTTCCAAGTTTGTTTTTGTTTGAATTACATAAAGAGTATATTTTTAAGGTATGATTCTGCCATTGTATTGTCATAATTCATACCTTTATGATTATTGTATAAATACCTAAATTTGTGTATTTATGTTGATAAATTATATAATTATGTATTTTAACTATTTCTGTCATGAGTTGTCAAATTTTTATTTTTTTAGGTTCGGATCAATTCCGATTCCGATTCTGATTTCGACCGATTCTTGGTCGATTCAAAAAAACCGATTCTGGGCCGAATCTACCCGATTCCGATTCCAATTTCGATTCTCTGGAAAATTGATTCCGATTCCGATTCCGATTCATGCAACCATGATTCAAGATTGTCGAGTAACGTTGCCTACGCTGATTGAGTAAGAGACAGAAAAGAGGTTGGTCATGATTGACGAGAGCCGGAATTTGGGGGAAAAGAAGAAAATAAAAATTGGAGGATTTATGAAAAGGGGGAAGAGTGATGGGAAGGCAAAGGTGTGGACGGACATATATAAACCAAAACAAAGTGAGCCTTTGAGAAACGGGCTTTATGGGCCTCTATACAATTAAATCCGGACCACAAGCCCATTCCAGTCAATCACCATCCCTTCCGTAGTTCTCTGCTTGAGAGCGAGTAGGGGCAGCATTGCTATCTACCTACTTTATACGAGAGTCGGGTCTTATTTATTATGTTCAATATTACGTTAACAGTATCATTAAATTTATATAAGTATATTTTTCATAATAAATATATACCCAGAATATACGTATTAAACATAATTATTCTCATTTTTAAATAACATTCTCGTTAATATTTTATAAAAACTCTCCTCATCAATCTTAATAATTCTTTTTTACAATAGTAACTATTTCTCATTCTCCACGTAAATTCAAAAGTACATCAAGTTCTATTTTCAAATTAATTTTAAAACATATATATAGATGATTGGTGCTTCACCTAAGAATGCCTTTTTAATTATTATTAGCAGAAAATTCGAGTATATTTATAATTAAATTGGATAAATCAATTATATTAAAAATACGTAATTACTCCTTAAATATAAAACAATAGAAATTTTTAAAATTTATTATATTTAAAGTTCTTTCATTTTTAATAAAAACTAATTAAAATAAAATTTAAATATAGCCTGCTTATTACATGGTCTTGGGCTAGTTGTTCCAATGAGAGGAAGGAGTTTTACAAGTTCTTATGACAAGTAAAGTTTTCCTTTATTAGGCTTGTGGTATGAACTTTTAATACTTAAATGGGCCAGGATGACACGCCCAATAGAATCACACGGCCCTTCTCTTCGGAGAAGCCCATCTTGAGCCGGGCGAGCATGCCTGTGGGCCTTATAACATTTGTCATTTTATTTTAAATAGCAAGCATTCTTTTGCGAAAAAAAACATTCTTCTTGCCAATTTAAATATTATATTCTCTTAAACATAACAAAGCCGCATAATACAATTTAATTCTCCTTGTGGCCTTTGAAATAATATTGTTAGTTAGAAAAATTTTCTCTTATGAACGCCGTCGCATTTTAAAAGTGCGGTGTACTTGTAAAACAAAATGTGCACGGTTAGATCTAAAAAATCATTGACGACTGATAGTACTCTTAATCTTTTGTCTACTTTTCCAATTATACCTATAGTGTTAATTTTCTCCAATCTTCCATGAGATCTCGTCCCTCCCAAAACACTCAGATAGTTGATAACGGCGATGAACTGCCCGGTGAAAGACGATCCATTTCTTCACTGCTTTTTTTAAAGACTTTTCCTTTGGGTGAATGGCTATAGCTTCCATATACATGTTTTTCTATTTTTTATATCATTGTCCACCACATAGGTGTTGAAATGTTTTCTTTTTATATTGGACCTTGAATTTTAGTTCTTTTTCTTATAGAGTGAATGAATTTTCGAATTTCGTTTAGGAAAGGAGAGATTTTTAAATGTGATTGAAGTTTCAATAATCATGGTGCGAAGGTTTTGGAGATATCAACGTCACTTCTTAAAAGTTTTGTATTGAGTAAGTAGGAACTAAGGCAATTGCAACCATGGGTCGATATTATATATACCTTTCTGATGTCCATAGTCAACAAAAAAGAATTGATTTTTGTTCCAACGCAGAAAGTTGCTATTTATAAGCTCTGTTTTTGTTTTTATCTGTTGTTTGTTTTTATCTGTTGTTTTGCTCATGTACTTAGTTTCTCTCGTAATGATATATATTGCTTTGAATAAAAAGAATCACTTTATCAAACCCTTCTCTTTTCTTGTAATTTTGAGAGAGAAAATCATTTTATGGGTTGCCAATAATTTTGATAAAAAATGGTAAGAAAATGTTTCAATCTTTTTTACCATACACCAAGGCCTCTTATTTCAGGATTGATCCGATATTGGTAAATATAGATGATGACAAGGTTTTTCTTCGTTAGGGGAAAATTTTGTGTTGTCTTGAGTTGATGATATAAAAGGGTAGAATAGGAAATAACACTTAAGCTGCTTCCTTTTATAAGCCGTGGATGTCATCCAACGGCATAGGTTGCGTCCAAGAGCACACCGCACATTAAAAGTGTGGTGGGCTCGTAGGAGAAAATTTTCTTGTTAATTATGCCCATCTTTTCTCCATGGCTTCTCGATGCCAGAGGGAAAATCTATAAATTTTTTTGTATATTTATTTAGATATATTTAAAGAAGTATATGTCTTAATTTCCAAAATTTTCCCCGTGTCCAAAAACGTGAAACTTTTCACAACACCCTTAAAATGTGGATGAGAAGAAATGAGCATATGGGTTTCTCCATAATTTTTAATATCAAATTGCCTAAAAATATATCTAAATATTATAAAGTAAATTTAAAAATTTTTCTCCACGTTTAAAATTAGAATGGAGAAGATGCAGAGAAAATAATACCTTTTATATGGTTATTTCTTAAAAGTGGGGGGAAATTTTTTTTTTTGCATTCTAAGTAGGATATTTTTAAAAATTTCTATTCAGCCTTTTTTTAAAAAAATATATTAAATTATTAAACTTTAAGAATATTAATAAAAATAGGGGGGGAATAAAAAATTTAGATCTAATTTTTTAACACATGGGACGGTAACACATAGGACGGTGTATCACTCGGGTTAGTTATTAGATTTAAGTCACATTATATATAGTTTGGATCAGGACTAAATGTTTGTAAAATTTTAATAAAGATGATGGAGGTTTTTATTTTTTATTTTTTTATTTTTAACATGGCAATGGTAAAGTTGTATATATACACATTACATGTAGATGAAAATTCACATAGCCACAAAAGAGGGATTTGCGTCCATCTATATGGAAATCATGATGATCTTGAAAAAAAAAAGTGATGTAAACTAATCTTCATCTTAAGGTAGACAATAAATGAACAAAGAATTATTAAATTGTAGTAAGGTAGGCAACCAATAAAGGGTCGCCTATTGAGGATAGAGATACTTTAAATCACCCTAAAAACAATATCATTTCCAGCTCAAAAGAAAAAAAAACATGATATATATATTATTCACGAAGATCACACAGAAGATTTTGTGTTGTGTGGTTTTGTGTTGTAATAAATGGACAGTATGAAGTGTGAAAAGCAAGGCCAGAGGAAAGGATAGGAATCTGCAGACATAGCAGAATAAGAGGTCAGGGTCGGGCGCGGATGTTGACACAAGTGCGAGTTCAAGCGTCGATGCAGAGGCCCTACGGGACCTACATGTCAGGATGATGACGTGAGCCCTACACTTCTCCACCGCTCCACGAAAAGGCGGGAAGATTCCAACTGTCTGAATGACGTGGCACTGCCACCCCACCCACCTCCGCGCCAGAAGGACGCTGAGAAGGACATTCCTTTGTAGGCCCGACATCTGGACCAACGTCTCGCTGTCCGCCAAAGCTCCCCTCATTGTCTTGTGGACCCATCGCACCTTATTAATATTTAAATACGACTATCCGCGATACTGCTCACTAAAATTTTTTTATTATGAGTATGTTTTATTGTCTTAAATTGTATGAAAAAAAATGAAGTTTAAAGGTCACAATTTTTTATATGTTTAGCTGTCTTTAAATTTAGTCAAACAAAATTTTAATTTCAGTCAGAATAAGTAAATATAAAAATTTTATAAAATAATATTTTTTATGAAAAATAAAAAAACATTAAAAGAAATTTTGAAAGGCACGTACACATATATATATATATATATATATATTTACATGAAAAAAATATTTTATTTTTATCTTGTTTTACTATTATCTAAATATGAAAGAAAAACTTTTAAAACTTTTATGTAATTTTATTTTATTGTATCTCTATTTCATTTTTTTTTCATTTACATTATTATTATGTCAACCAAACATACTATAAATAAAAAATAATATATAATGATTTGCTTTGTTTTTTAATATTTTCTTAATTTTTAAAATTTTTTTAATTGATTGATCTTTCCTCTTTTAATATTTAGGAGAGTTATATTTTAAATTTTAAACACTCGGAACTAAATTTCATTTGACATGTTATGTAGTTGAGTTTACTTACAGCCAATTATAATTGACTAAGAGTAATTTGTGCAATTTTTAAATTAATTAAAATATTATATGAAATTAACATTATTACTCTTTTTTAGAATTAAAATGGATAAATATCTATGCTAAAATATGCATTTTGTTAAAATAAAAAATGATATATTTTGGTAATTTTTATAACTTGATTTAAATAAATGGATACATAAATAAAGTACTTATGATAATTTTGGCGAGCATGTGTGGCCTAATTTGGCCCGCATGATGTTCACTAGGCAAGTGATAAATTAGCCTCTCTAATTATTGTTGTTTGGTGTTTAGTATCTCATAACACAAGCGGGCTAATCATTTGCTTTGTTTTTGTTTAACCAAATGTCATGATGACTCGTGTCACATATGATGAGCAGATTACAAAGTGTGAATCCCAATCTTTCCCGCCTTTCACTCCATCCCTCTCAATTTGTCCTGCTTCTATGACTGCAGTAAGGCCCTACCGTTTCGTTATAATTTATCAACCATCATCCGTTGATAATATTCCTTTTTGTTAAAAAAACTATAAACAGTTTGAGCAGCCAGAGGATATCAGACATGAGGTTGCTTTGAAAAAATAAAAATAGAAAGACAACATTAATTATTATTTCTTTTTCTCGGTGGAATAGTATTAGTATAAGAGTTAAGAACTAAGAAGTGGATGCTACTCACCGGCAAGGCAATATGTGAAGATCCACTTCCATCCAAGTAAACTATTCCCAATTTTGTATTATTTAATTTATTTTTATTAACAAAGATTAAATGAAAAAGTAAAACATTCAACCAAACAAAATATTATAAATAAAAAAACTAAATTGTTATATTTTAACTCTTTGCTTCATTAATTTTAATCTTTAAAATTGAAGTCTAATTTTAAAATACCAAATCATTATACTCTATTTTAATATTCATTGATGGCTATATATAAGAGAAATCTTAGTATCAACAATAGCTGATGTAGTAATTAGCATATTGCTGTATATATATATATATATATATATAATGATAGTGTGCTAGATCTGTGTTTTAACATTCATCAATATATTTATGATCCATTAATGTGTTTAAATTTAGAAACGTAACACTAAAGACATTGGTTAATTGAATATATTTATGAACTTGTACAAATCTACAAAAGCTAAGGAAGAAGCAGGTATGGGGCAACGATTCAGTGATTTGATAATGCATCAATCTTTTCTTTGTGTCGGAGACATATTTTGGCAACGAGGGTTTAAATATATACAAGAAAAGATAAAGTTGTTTTAAATGATCCAGATATAACTGTCCAACCAGCTGTCCTTGGTCCCACCTGGAAAACAAATTTTAAGGAATTGCAGATGATCCCACAACGATTTCTGAATGGAAATTGAATGCCCAAAAATTAATAAATCGTACATCTTTTTTTTTACAAAAAAGAAGGATTTATTTTGTCCATGTACTACTGTCCCAATTAATTTATATTGCACTAAGGATGTAAATGACTCAAATTGAGCCAAGATCATAAGCATCTGGCGTCTCTTCGTGTTTCAGCTTATTTCTATTTTTCAAATTAGTTTGCTAGCAGCGGTTAGATATGAGGTCATGTTTTTATGAACCGGAGTCGAACGGCTAGTGATATTAACCTTGGTTTATATTTGATTAAATAAATTTCTGGTTGATTTGAGCCGAGCTATTTGATAACTTCACCGAGATTAAATTTGCTTCTTATCTCGAAGATTTTTGTAAATAGTGTTTGTCTTTTTAATTATATAGGACCCAGCGGTATATAGGCTGCCAATACACATAAATAAAATGTTTTTATTTATACAATCTGGACTGAGAGTATGAGAAGTTGAACATTTATTTAATTAAGGTTGACGGTATCAAGTTCTAACATCGCGCTGAATCGATTAAGCCTAAAGATCATGTGCTCAAACCCTGTTGGTCGTTCATTGAGCTACTAATATCAAGCCTAAGTTTGTATTCTATCCTGAAAATACCGAATAGGAATTGAAGCCAACTGAGGTGAACATGTTTTGTTCGCGAGCTAATTTGGCTTCATAATTACTCCCCTAAGCTGCAGAGCTCCCAGGGGTTATATCCTTAAAACTTTTTTAATATAAGAAACCTTTTTTTAAGCCTAATCAATGTAAGAGACTACCGAGAAGATTGGTGGGTGTCGATGATCTAAAATATCCGGTTGTTTCAACTAATGCTCGTCGTCACCGTATTTGACAAAACAAGTGCTGCTTCAGTTTAAATTTTCACATGTGGGAACTATACATCGATGATGAAGAATATATATAACACATGAATTATTAAGGCCAATTGCATTTGTGGACGTAAATCAATCCTGCAAGGTCAAGAGCATGCATCAGATTTTTGTCCGGGGAAGATATATATTATGATCGACTACGACAAGTTTGAAGCAAAGCTGTAACACAATATGCAATAATATTTTTTTAATAATCATCTTGCAAATAATAATCCGGTATGTTAATGGACGGATTCATATATGTTTCCAAAATAAAATGATGTGCATATATAATTTAGTAATGGCATCCTTAAATATCTACCTCTCATAACTGTACTAGATGCTATCTTTGTTTTCCAGACTTCTATTCACTCCTATCTTTTTGCTTAAATGGTAATTGTGAGTTTTGTTTAAAAGTTATGAATTTGAGTTGGAGTAAGTCGAGTTCAGGCTTATAACTTGGAGTCAACTGTACATATTTTTCAATGGGACACATAGAATTGAGTGTGAAATGAGTATATATTAGTAGTTTAAAATTTGAAATTGGTTAATGTACATAATTTATTTTGTTTTAAAATATGGATTTCGACGTAATTTTAAAACTCTTCTTTGAGTCCAAAAACTCTCTAAGCCAATTTCAATTTATGTCTTTTCGAGTGAGATTCCATGAATGACTCCTTGTCGAGAGATTTTATGATTGACTTTGAATCTCTTTAATTCTTTCCCAATTCAATTAAAAAATGTCATAAAAATAAAATATTTTTTTAGTTTATTTAAAGTAATAATTTAAAGTAATATAAATCATATATTTGTCAATTTTAAATGTTAAAGAGATTAATATCTCATAATTAAATATATCCTTTTACTTATTGGATTAAACAATTATTATAAATGATTCTAATTTGACTTAGAGTCGACTCCGAGTCAACTCCACTCTATAGCGCCGACTAAGTTTGAGTCCAAATCCTTGATTTTCAAACTATGGATTTAAATAAAATATAATAAAAATAATGATGTTTAAATAAATGTCATTACTTTATAGAGTCTGGTCGATAAGGAATCATATGTAAAATATGACTTAAAAATCAAAGTGGATCCAATTTAGAAGCTTTTTGAGATAAAATGGACTTTCAAAATTATGCCTACTTGGCATAGTTCTTAAAACTCATTTTTTATTTCAAAATTTTACCAACATGAGTCTACTCTATGGCTTACTGAATCATATATTTATCAATTAAAAGTGTCAAAAGAGTATAGTATATGAATTTAATTCACATAATAATTTATTTACTTTATTAAAAAATAATATAAATGACTCTAAGTTGACTTGGAGTCAACCCTATGGCATGTTGAGTAGAGTTCCTGTGTTTCAAAATTTTAAATTATACTCTAGTATAGATCCACCCAATCAAATAAATAAATTGTAATAAAGGATTTGGTGTACCGCCTTACATCTAATAAAATCGCATGACCCAATCATCTATCATCTAATTAATATTATTAAATATTATTAATTGAGATGGTTTTAAAATTTTAATAATAAATAAGTATTATTATCTATGTATATCTAGTTATTTATTGGACATAGTTTTATTATACGCCTAACAGGGAGAGAGTTTGAAATCCATGCTTATCTCTTATCGAGATCAACAAATAGAGAATTCTTATGAATTATAAGGATGTATATTTACATATACGTGCAAGGAGAGGAGTCTTATATTATTCATCAATAAATAAGATCTCCCACAATATTTGTAAGTTGAGTTTTTGTGTATATATAGTTGGGAGGTTTAAAATTTTTTCCTATGGTATTTATGACGAAGACATTGTGGAATTTGGATCTTTAAAAATTGATTTCTCTCTTAGCGATTGAATTCAAACCAGCTTGGGAAGTAATATTCAATAACTTCGATCTTACTATTACATTACAATGATAATTATCCTATTTTGTTTTCCGCGTCCACTGGAACTTATCTTTAATATCAATAATGATAAGACCTTTGGACTGATTGTTGTGTTCTTTTCTTGAGTAAAAATCCTTTCGACTGATTGTTTTCTTAAGTAAAAATTAGTAAAAGTGGATAACAATATAAAATAGCATAAATGAGAAGAGTGGAGGAGGGTGGAGGTCAATGATTACATGAATGAAATGGGCCCCAGTATATTTTATCTTTTCCTTTTTACAGTGTCAATGGCATTTTTCGCCCTTTTGACCTGCGTATGGGGCCGGCTCCTGCTGCCACTGTCTTTATGGGTTGAATGATAAAGAGCACCGCACGTGGAGTCTGAAACGGGAGACTGCCAGTCACAAGTCCAAACAGCAAATAAAGAGGTCGGACTAAGGAATTATAACATTACACACCCACCCACAAAACCAGAAAGGAAAAGATTAGAAGATCAGAAATAATGCTCAGGTAAAGCACCCAAATTTTCATAGCTCTTCTTTTCATGTGCCGCTGGTTAATTCCCACTTGTTCCAATCTTCCATAACTAAATCATATTATTATACACATATATCTTCACTTCAGATCACATCTAAGAACACAAGCATGAGAGGGTTGTGTTGGCAAAAGACATGAGGTGTGTGAGCTGTTTGTAAAATTGGTGTTGTGTCTGTATATTGGTCGAGTGTGAGGGTATGCGTTAGCTGTGGGGATTGCCTTGTAGAAAAAAAACACAAACATAATATACACAGTAAGCTGTTAGGATCTCAGAAAGAGAGAGAAGGAATTGATGAAGTTCATTGGATTAAGATTAAGGGGAACAGAAGATATCATTCATTAGTAGTTGTGCATCGGTCGTGTTCATGTTTTCACAGTAGCTAGCTGGTTATTTGGGCAGCAAAGATTTGTGTGGTGCATATTATAAATTAAGCGTCCATGGAAGGTGAGAATGAACATACAAGGAGGCCGAATTTCCCACTCCAACTCTTGGAGAGGAAAAACGATCAAGATCAATGTTCCAGCTCCGGCTATCCTCCTTTGAGGATTACTCCGGCGACGGCTATGTCGGCTGAGGTCGTCGAAAGCTCAAAGAAGACACCGCCGAAGCGGACGACGACAAAGGACCGGCACACCAAGGTGGAGGGCCGGGGGCGACGCATCCGGATGCCGGCCGCCTGCGCCGCCAGGGTCTTCCAACTAACAAGGGAGCTAGGCCACAAATCTGACGGGGAGACGATCGAGTGGCTGCTACAGCAGGCGGAGCCGGCCGTCATCGCCGCCACCGGCACCGGAACCATCCCGGCCAACTTCACCTCCCTTAACATATCCCTCCGCAGCTCCGGGTCCAGCTTGTCCGCCCCGCTCCGCAGCTCCTATTTCCACCACACCCTCTCCTCCCCCGGGCCTCACCTCACCATGAGGAGCGAGTGGGACAGAGCTAACCTCGACGACACCCACCGGCGGTCCCTCTTCCCCGGCGCCGGCGCCGGGTACCTACCACACATGCTAGACAGCGGCTTGTCTGACCCGTCGGAGATGAACGAAGATGTTAAGAAACGTAGGTCGGACAGTAACTTACAGCAGCAGCAGCAGCAGGTGGGGAGCTATTATCTTCAACCGAGCACTGCCGCCGCGCCAGTGGCGCCAGGTCCAAGCGCGGGCGGAACATTTTGGATGTTGACCAATAACCATCCGAACCAAGGGCTTGGTGCTGGGGATTCATCTTTATGGACGAGCATGTACCGGGGCTCCATGTCTCCCACTGGCCTACATTTCATGACCCCCATGGCGCTTCTACCTGCCCAGCAGCTAGGGTTAAGTTCCACCGGCATCGGTGGCTTTTCCGACGAACATGTCGGGCTTCTCGGCGCCACCAGCTCCGCTCCTTATCGCCATGGGGGCTCATCCGCCGAGCCGTCGCAGTCTGGGTCACAACCTTAAGGGAACTCAGAGATGGACAGGGAATGCAAGTGTGGTTATAAGAGTGAATGGTATTTCCTACAGATTGACTGCATATTCATAGGTTTTGATAAAACTTAGATATATCGTATCACATATCATACTACACGGTTGCCAATCACGTAAGGTGAGTTTTATTAGTTATTGTTTGTGTGTAGATTGTGCCATTTATTCCTTTAGCCATGTCTTGATCATAAGGATTCTGAGAGTATTTAGTTTGCCCATCGAAGTTCTTCTTGTTGACCTTGATATCATTCAGAATCACTCAATGTGATCTATTCGATTTTCTTTTTCCTCTGGTTCTGGTTGTTTTTTGTTTTAAAAAAAATTGAAGGACTGTCTTTACTGAGGAAACAACTTCATTTACTTGGGAGAGCTGGGATGCTAACAACTTTTCGACAGGTTATGAGAAAGTAATATTTTCATGCTGTGTCTGTAGATCCTGTAGGCTACACAACACACTTAACTGACTTGATTGGTTATACGAACCACTTAGATGAACATTCTCTAGGCAATTTTAAGTTCAACACAATTCCAAGAACTTATCGTAGAAGTCTTGTACATGCCCAGTATTGTAGAACTTACCTTGCAGAAAGGACGACGCAGCCAGGCAACAATTTGCACAGTAATTGTGTCTCTATCACAGTTTATTCTGTCACAGCACCTCCCAGAGGAGGCAACGAGATTGCGGGAGCCCCACATATTACAATATTTTCCGAAAATTTTCGACTTTTCCACTCAAACCAGCGAAATCTTATTGGTGACAACGAGAATGAGCAGCGCCCAAACTTCCACATGTTTGAGTTTCTTCGAATTGTGCATCTCATTTGCCAAAGTGATGTGAATAAAAATTGAGAAAAGTTAAAAAAGTGTTTTAGAAGTCAAATTGTTGTCTTGGAAGCACGAATGGTAGGTGATGACGTATTTTTCGGATACGTAAATCTTAAAGGGCGTAAATAGAAGCTGAATACTCATAGCTTGTGTTTATAGGTCGTGTTTGAGATTTTCTCAAGGCAATCCGTTAGTAACTCTTTTGAGAGATTGTAAGGAGCTATATATTTATTGATTTCTTGTACCGGGATTAGGTGTTTGAGAGATGATATTTCTTCTTGTAAGAGTGAGGGATGACGTAGAGGGTGTTCTATAAGATTCTTCTATAACTCTTGCATATTCTCGTTATTTGTAAGAGTATTATAATTTCTTAACTATAGTCAAACTTCGATTGGGCATCCAAAGATCACGTTTTCCTAGCCTCCCGTGTAATATCAAAATTCGGTTCACCCGCAAACTAGACCAAAAATACTATTGACAACTGAACAATTCCCTAATATACTTGATCAAGATGATAATACAAACGTTTAATATATAGATGAGATATTTATGCTCTACCGTAGTTCTAGATAAATGTTATGATATACAATTTATATTCAAAATAAAGCAAAGTCGTTAAAAGTTCAAAAAATAATG
Organism: Piper longum; assembly: GCA_032619315.1. Classification (NCBI taxonomy): domain Eukaryota; kingdom Viridiplantae; phylum Streptophyta; class Magnoliopsida; order Piperales; family Piperaceae; genus Piper; species Piper longum. The sequence continues at coordinate 5,487 of JAVDBV010082554.1, read as the reverse complement.
ATTTTTAAAAATAAAATTGACAAAGTCACTCCGCTAAGTGCCTAGGGACCATCCTGTCAACAACAAAGAATGTATATATTTAACAATAAAATATAGAACATTTTCATAACATGTAATTTTTCTCACAACATTCATATTATAATCATTTTTATTCTTCTTAACCGAGCCTGGACTCCATTATTCAGCCTGTCAATTCTATTTACAATTATAATCACACGTAGATCATTTCATTAAATTTCACGTCATTTCCTACAATAAAATGACATAACATTCAATTCACACCATTTATAGCAGTTTATCACATTACATTCTCATTCATTCTCGGCACGTACATGTGTGCATGGTACACTGCTGCTCCCTCATAATCCCAACAACACTCAGTCATTTTTGTTCTTCCTACATATATAAGACAAAAACGTTAATAACAAGTGCTATTTGTCCAAAAAATATTAATAATCAAACATGCATAAGAGAGCTGGCTCTTCTGCATTAGAAAATCTCATAAGGGCACTAATCATGAGCCTTTGGCCTCGGCTTGAAAACGTCCCATTCTAACTCATTACATGCCTTGACTAATTTTCAAACTATCCCTTGTGCGAGAAAATCAATTATTTGAAAGCCCTCTATGTCCTCTGTATCACTCTTGGCCATGAGTATAAAGGCCGAGTACTCTCAGGAAGGCACCTTCAGTACCCTTTGAATTCATAAGTTTAAGCATGTGTTGCATTGTAGTACTCACAATCTTCCAAACTTCTCTCTGGATTTGAGGAACTCAGAGTCAAGATCTCTCGGGAATGGAACAAACCACTCACTTATTTAGAGCCCACTTTGACTGAATCGTGCCCGCTTGCGGTGCACGTGAGTCTACTTTCCCTTGTCCCACATTTTATTGGCAAACTTGAGAAAACTATATGTACATAGGCTTGGATAGGGATTGTAATATAGTAGACTTAAAGGCATAATGATCTCGATCTGATTTTTCAAAAATAAACTCTAATGATCTCATCTTCAAGGGTTATTAATCTAAAAATTCTTAGGACTAAATGACCCGTGTGGAGCATGATACGATAAATCTATCACTTGACACATTCACTTACCTATTAAAACAAATCATGGTAAAGTTATGGAGTCAAACTAGAAGCGAGTGCTAAATGGGCCTGGTAGAATCTCCAATCGTATCTACGTGCCTAGGCCGCGAGCTCATACTCTGTACCTATACACCAAAATTAAAAAATAATGCCCTCTATGATTCATTCACACATCTTAACTAGCATACTCAATCAATCAAAGCACTCACATCAATTCACATCATGATTTTATAGGTTACGTTGCAAGTAATTAATAATTTATACTTAATTTACTAAATTAGTTCAATAGCATTTATTTCAATACAATTCAAATCATAAAAATTCATTTATTTATAATCAAAATATTTTGTCATACTAATCAATCAAATATTAACATGTTGTGCTAATAATAATAAATTTTAATTAATTAAGTCGAGTTAATTATACCTCACGTCGTCGGCGATCAGCGACGACTTGGGTTCGAATTCAACACCTCATGGCATCTCAAGTTCAATCAAGGTTGGCTGGATGAATTTGGCTAAAATTCGGTGATTTCTGGCAAATTTCAGTAAATTCAGTTTTTCGTCAATTTTTGGCAATTCCTAGCCAATTTTTGGTGGCTTTTCGGTAGTTTCTGGCAATTTTTCGGTGGTAGAATGGCCTCAGTGATCGTAGGGCGAGGGCGCGGTGTCGGGGCAGCGTAGAGAGCAAGTGGCCGATGGGATGGTGGGCGGAACTACTCGGCGAGCTTCGGCGGTTTCATTGGTGTCGATCAGCGACCTTGTGGCGGTTGAAGGAGGCGTGAGCGGTGAGCTTTGGGGTGGTAATCGAGGATAGAGGGGAAATGTTGGGGGTAAGGGTTTTGGGTGGCAATCTCCTAAATAAAAATTGACTCAATTTTGACTCGTGTGAAAAATAGTAACAGCTCATATTAAATTCCAAAAAAAATCCACAAAAATATGGAAAAATCCCAGAAAATATATTACACTCCATAACATCAAAATAACATGTTCTATAATTAATAGCCCAGCCAAACTATTATATAGCGTATTATTCAGCCTAAAAATAATTTTACAGTGAAATATATAAAAAAATAACTGCATACTGTCATATAATTTGATAACTTATTTCTCATTACTTTTTTAATATTACCATCATATACTTGAGTAAACTTGACTCTCATTGCTCATAACACATGACTGCCCTCAGCTCAACATGCGAGTGATGAAAATGACTCGATTCGAACAGATGAGTGAACCCATTGGTTGGCTAATGTAAAACTCTAACTCGAGTAATGAGTTTGACAGCCTTTCATTCGTAGAAAAATTTCATCCTTGTAATTTTACCAAAGGAAGTTTCAAATTCGTCCATAATCTAAAAAGCTAAGTCTCAGCTAGAGTACATGATCATGAAGTTGGTTACTCAAAAATCGCTGGGTATCTCTTCCTCATCTCATATATCGCTGACTAAGTTTCCCACCCAAATATCATGTTTCCCTTAGTCGGATAGATGCTTAGGAGAATGTGTTCTTCTAACGTGAAATGAACCTCACATTTGCACTGATTGACATAACTTTTCCTTCTGCCCAGAGCTAACTTCATTCTCTTCCTGATCATTTTTGGGCCAACAACCAGTAGTTCACTGCCATGTACCCAACATATTGGGGATAGAGATGGTCTACCATATAGTGCATCAAATGGTGCCATTTTGATTATGGCCTGATAACTGCTATTGTAGGAGAGCTCCATGAGAGGAAGATGCTCTTCCCAACTTCCTCCAATGTTCAAAATGCATCCTTAGAGCAAATTCTCTAGTATCTGTATGGTTTCCTGAGTCTTCCCGTCTGTTTGAGGTTGAAATGTTCTGCTGAATCTCAACTCAATGCCCATAGTTGTCTTGAAAGCTTTCCAAAATGGAGAAGTGAATCTTGGATCCATCTGTGATATAACCGCCTGTGGCACTCCATGTAGCCGTACTATCTGATCTCTATACAGCGTGGCCAAAGTGGTCAGTGGGTAATTCATGTAGAAATACACCAACAAGTTCTCATACCATTGTATTCTACTCAATGTTTAGTCTATCCCGTGAACCACTATATTCAGCCAAAACTAGTGCTGCCATTATCAGTTCACTGCCTTGATCTAACTATCTCACTCCATTCTTATAGGATATGTATCCTTATTCTCTATTTCTGCCATGACCATAGAAGAACAGGCAACGCCTTCAGTGGTGTAAAGTCACCAATTTTTTTTGACAATCTATCATGACTCTTTCTTAGACATCTAGTTCATTCCAAATATCACATCAAATTTTTGTAGCTTGAACAATATCAAATTAGCTAGACGTTGTCATTGTTGAATATCAATAGGGACATTACGCACACACTCACCCGTAGTTATAACACTACCGTTGGAAGTGGACACCAATAGTGAATGTCCTAAGTCTTTTATCTTACATCCAATCTACTTGTGTGCACGTATGAAATAAATGAATGAGTGCAACCAGAATCAAATAGGACTCGTGTAGGTACAAAGCTTACGGGAAGTGTACCTATCACGACTATCGTGTCCTCCAGTGCCTTTGCCAGTGTGGTTGCGTTCATCCTTACTGGTTGCTACTGTGAAGGGGCAGAAGGTGCTCTTGGTATCATCACTTGATTTTGATCCCTTTGATCCTTAGTTGGCGGTGTTTGTAGTCTACCTCTTTGATATTTGACCTACCCTGTAGCCATGTACCATCTTTGGTTTTGTCACCTTTACTATTGTCTTGGTGGCTGTCGGCAAACATAGTAGGTGTTGTTGGAGTAGTCCACTGTTGAAGCGGTGGAGGAGGCGGCAGCGGCTAAGGCTGGCTCTCCTTGTGCCTCATCATCCATTACTGGTCTCTTCTCAGCTCTGGCTAATGAGAGGGCTATCTGTCTGAGCTCTCTCGTAAATCCTCTTGATTCTGCTTCATCTATATTTGAGCGTTAGCAAATCTGGTAATAGCTACATCTCTTTCCTATCGACTATAGCTACTGCAGTGACTTTCATGGTGATGAATCTCACTACGTCGACTAATTGAGATTGACACACTGGCCTCTACTAGTGGCATAGTGGTCTTCGGTCGGCTAGATGTCGTGTCACTGTGACTATGGCTAGGACTGTCCTGTCTAGTCAATGGAGGGGGTGGGGCCCTAATATGTGTTCTGCATGTCTATCTCACCATCCTATTAGTAATCCCTGCTCTAACTTGAACACCATGTCACACCACTATTGGTAATAAAATTTGTAAACAAAACATTAAGACATAAATATACCCATTGGGACAACTCGGAGCAGCTTTTGTACACATATAACCTGTAATAACATTTACCATCGTAATCAACCAAGGGTTAGCTCTGATACTAAGGCTGTAGCACCCCAATTCGGTTTACACGCGAACCAGACTGGAAATGCTACCAGCCATTGAATCATTCACTATTCTACTTGATTTGGTTAAGCCTACCCGGATTTAACCTCAATATCTCAAGATGGTGATGTAAGCATTAAATTCATGGATGACATGCTTAAGCTCTATTGTGGTTCTAGATAAATTCTATGATATGCAATTCATATTCAAAACAATGCAAGCTCGTTAAAAGTTAAAAAAATAACGATTTTTAAGAATGAAACGGATAGAGTTTCCCCTAAAAGTGTAATAGGGACCACCCTGTCAACAACCAACAATATATATGTAACAATAAAGTATAGAACATTTCCAAAACATGTTGTTTTTCTCACAACATTCGCATTGTAATCCTTTTTTATTCTTCATTGCCGAGTCTGGACTCTATTGCTCAGCCTATTTAATTCTATTCACAATTATAATTACATGCAGATCATTTCATTAAATTCACACGTCATTTTCTACAATAAAACATCATAACAATCAATTCATACCATTCACAATTGTTTATCACATCACATTCTCACTCATTCTCGGCAGGTACAAGTGTGCATGGTGCATCGCTGCTACTTCGTATTCCCGATAGCCCTCAATCATTCTAGTTTTCACGTACATATAAAATACAAAATGTCAATAACGAGTGTTATTTGTATAAACATAACAAATAATCAAACTGGCACAGGAGAGCTGATTCTCTTGTTAAATGAAATCATTCATATACTACTACATTAAAAAGTCTCATAAGGACAGTAATCAAGAGTCGTCGACCTTGGCTCGATAGCATCTCATTCTGACTCATCAAATGCCTCAATAAATTTTCAAACTATCCCTTGCGCAGGAAAATCAATTATCCAAAATCCCTCTTTGTCCAGCGTCTAACTCCTGGCTATGAGAACATAGGTCGAGTACTTTCAGGCAGATGCCTTTAGTACCCTTTGAATCCACAAGTCTTGACATGCGTTGCATTGCAGTACTCGCAATCCTCCACACTTCT
>JAVDBV010082550.1:0-10740 GCA_032619315.1 Piper longum | reverse complement strand
TGGAAATCTACTTTACAGTCAACAGTGGCTTTGTCTACTACAGAGGCAGAGTACATGGCAATTACAGAGGCTGTAAAGGAGGCAATTTGGCTTCAAGGGTTACTTGGTGAACTAGGAATGAAACAGAAGCACATCAAAGTGCATTGTGATAGTCAGAGTGCTATTCATTTAGCAAAGAATCAGGTTTACCATGTAAGGACGAAGCACATCGACGTCCGATATCATTTTGTTCGAGAGATTCTAGAAGAAGGTGGAGTCATAATCCAGAAGATTCCGACCACTGAGAACCTTGCTGACATGCTGACAAAAGTGGTAACTGCGATCAAGTTTAAACATTGTTTAGACTTGGTCAATATTGTTACAAATTGAAAAATGGAGTTGGCAGACACTACTGAAAGTTAGATTTGTGAGAGAATTGTATGGGATTTTGGCAAGGTGGAGAATTGTTGAGTGACATAAATCCCACATCTAAATGGTGTGGGATGTGAGGGGGGGCTCTCTTCTTATAAAAGGGACCCTCCCCCCTCTTTAGTAATTCATCCCAACGGTAATCCTGGATTACCTACTTCCCTTTCTACTGGTAGTAATTGTCTTTTCTATCATTGGTAATTCTCTCTCTTTGTAATATTTCTTTTAGTGAAATATTAATTTGGTAGTGTCCGAGGACGTAGGCAATTGCCGAACCTCGTTAAATTCTGGTGTTTGTTCTTTTTTTTTCGTGTCTATTTAATAGCTATTGTCGGGTATAGTTGGTGTTAATTATTCTTCTATTTATATTACTTGTCTTGATAAAATTCTTTCTAGGAGTTGGTTTTTAAGCGGACTATCTTATCCCACTAACTTTCCTGGGAATTTTATCTTGGGGTAATTATTTAGTACAATAGTTTTCACGCTTGTCATCTAGGTAATAGTTCTCATAGTGAACTAATTATCTTTGGTAAAAATTACCCGTTTTTCACAACAGTTTTTTATGTCACACAACCAACCTATATGTAAAGGTACACAATAATTACATATGATATATGTGTGTTATTTTATCCCTGATTCATACGGGGATACCAAAGCACCTAAAACTATCATTCTCCTCACCGCACCAGTCATCGTCGTAATCATCATCCCGGGAAGCTTTCTTGCATCTAGATTTGCAATCCTTGTATGATGCAATTTCATCATCCGGGAATTCCTACATGTATATCCTTGGTTTTTTTTTCGCATCCACTGCGCTCATCAACACATAACTATATATTCCATATAACTAATTTTAAAATAGATGGTACGTAGTCAAGATCCGCTTGATATATGGTAAATTATGGAACAAATATTAGATATTTTTACTAGGTACATGGGCGGATAGAAAGGACGAAGAGTTGATAGTTACCGAAGGTACAGAACATAAAAGTTGCAATCAAGAGGATTGTGCAGAATCGCTTCATCATATTGGAGGAAGTTATAGCAGCCAGCCGTATTGGTACACTCTGCCAAGAAAACATTGCACTGGTTATCTAAACAATTGGTATATATGAATCAAGTTAGAAATTCATATATTGAACTTCAGTTCTTTAACAAGAGAACACAAACAAATGCTTGCCTGCTGTAACTGAAGTGCAATAACTGATTCAAACGTTCGAGAAAAATGGCTGTGAGCTACTATAGATGAGAAGAAGAAGAAGAAGAAGAAGAAGAAGAAGAAGAAGAAGAAGAAGAAGAAGAAGAAGAAGAAGAAGAAGAAGAAGAGAGGTATAATCATTGCAAATATTACCAACCATGATGCCTCTGCAAATCTCTGGTACCGGAGCATATATAGATGTGAAATGGTGAACACAAAAAAAGGCAGATAAAGAAGAATTAAGGGAGGAGTGGGCAAATGTCAATAAAGTCGTGTTGAGTGCCGACCAGATTGGCTTCTCTCCATTACTCCCTCACCCTCACTCGTCTACGTATTCATCACTCGACTTTTGTGCCCTGATCAGCTTTCAAAATCTCTTTATAAAACTTCATAGCTGTCATGATGAGCCATTACTGTTATTTTCATCCCTTAATGAGTTAAGGCTTTTATGCAGAAGTCTGTGAAAAGGTCAAAACAGATGAGATTGGTCACATACAAAAAAAGTATTTGAAAGTTGAAACCTCCTCAAAAATGGGATTCCATCTGCCGGGCCTCACAATGATGGATAGGATATCATGCTAGCAAGGCAGCTAATTACAAGCAAACATGTCTTTCTCATCCACCATTTTAATCTTAGCAAGAGGGAAGGAAATATTTTGATCAGTAGCATCATGTAATTTGATCTCAAAGCCTTCACAAGCCTGCTCTGTTCATATTGGCCAAATTCCCTTTCATTTAATAATCAACTTTGAGTATGTCAAAATAAGAGTGAGCGTGGAAAATGGGTCTTCTGTCACCAAAAATTTGTTAGTGAGCACTTAATAAGCCAGAATTATGACCGAGAAGAAATTTTAGCAGTAATTGATATTCATTATTTTTCCTTAATAAAGCCCACTTAGGAGTATAAATAAACGCATGTATTTTCTTTTAAGAAGAGCCAAACCCTAATCCTAGATTAATAAAGATCATTATATATTTATTCAAACTAGTATTTTTTATTTCTTCTCATTTCCAATCCAAGGAGTTTCAAGTGTGAACCTTAACCCTAAATCCAACCTCGCAACCTCGATTGATCAACCCTAATATCGATAGATCTCACGATCTTTTTGCCTGTTTGATATTAAGTGTGTACCTCAATCGAGCTTCCCTTTACGACCCAAAAAAAAAAAGGCTTAGGTGTGAGTTACTTCTATACATACAACTTTGCAATATTGGCTTCTCTTAGATGGCATTTCTCTACTTGTCTTCTAGCTTCTATCTTTGTTGAAATTGTCACTATATGATTTGAGCTTTGACTCACTCGTGCAAATTTTTAACTCCATTAATTAATATCAAGCATAAGCCGTGTTGTAGGCATTGACTCTAATTGAAGTAGAGAATGCCAATGGGAATCCAGAATTTTGTCAACTCAATATTCTCACTATATACAAGTGTGAAGTGCACATTGCCTGGCCCAGTTATATTATATATTGAGCCACCAAGGGAGGACATTCGAATTCCGTCCAGGTCTATCTTCTTCCTCAACAACATTCCTCACCACTCGAAAATGGCTTCTATCCTCTCCACCCTCCTCTTTATCCTCTCCCTTCCCCCATTCCTTGCCTTTGCAGACATGGGTCTTGTCCAACAAACATGCCGGAGCACACTCTACTACGACCTATGTATAGCTTCCTTCCAAACCAACCCCAACAGCCTTCAAGCCGACGTACCACGCCTGGCCTCTATCATCACCAACCTCGCCATGGCCAACGCCACCGACACCTCCTCCTTCCTCTCCAAGCTCGCCAACACCACCAGAGATCCGCCCATCAAGAGGGCATTGGGTGAATGCACCAAAAGGTACACAGACGCTGGGGCGGCTCTTAGTGGGTCAGTGGAGGAGATAGAGAGCGAGTCATATGACTATGCTATGGTGCAGGTGATGGCCGCCAAGGAGTACACCAATTCTTGTCACAATCTGTTCAAGCTCAAGCAAGGAGCAGGCGGCAAACTGATCAAGTACCCGGCAGAGCTGGCCAAGAGAGAAGATGGGCTGGTGCGTCTCTGCGAAGTGGCATTGGCCATTATTGGTCTCCTCGACGTGAATTGATGCTAGTCACCATTTTTATTTAGTTTGCAAATTTCTGTTCATGTCAAGTGATTTGAATCTGCTACTGTCAGTTATTCTTCCGGCCAAAGAGTACACCCACCCCCTCTTAATTGTCACAATCTGTTCAAAAATCAGTTTTTATTATGGATTGTATTAGAAAGAATAGAATTACAGACGCGTTTTGACGCAGTCAGATATATATTATTATTGTCAACTCGTTCATAATAGCAAGATATAGTAATTTACTAGCAGTGAACACAGGTGACACTGTAGTGCTATCTAGGAAATGAAACAAGGTAGCTAGGAAGAAAAATAAAAAAAAATGGCCGCGCAAGAAGAATAAAAAAGGGATTATAAAAAAAAAAGTAGGTGATGACACAAGAAATTCTGAGATTAAGCTATCTAGAGATTTGTCCGCCACAAAAGTTTGGCCCGTGACTGGTGGATTCTTGTGTTTTGCCCCTTAGTCCATACCCATTTCATGAACTTAACGCGCCTCGGGGTCCATTTCTTTGTCATGGTGCAGCAACGAATCAGCTAAAGTCTACTGTTTCACGAAGACAACTTGCTAACTTTCGGGTTTGTTTATAACAACATACAGAGCACAGCTAATTTATCTGATCATCTTCATGTAGAGAAAAAACCTTATCTCATCTAGCTGCCAGCTTGGCTCGAATTTTTGGTGAGACGAGGTTAGCCCAAGCTCGCTCAGAAAAGAGGTGAAACCAAGCTGAGCCGAGCTCGGCTCATGAGGGTTAAAATCTGGGCTTGGCTCCGATTGATGGCTTGGACAGCTCACACAATCAAATTCGAGTCGAGTCATCTTGAATATTTTTTTTTAAAAATAATAAATTATATAAGGTTGTGGGCGGTGTAGAAGAGAGAAACACGAGTTAAAAATCTCTTAAATAATTGTGTGCATTGTTTATATGTCCTACCTTATCTTGATTGATATAATTTGATTAACTTATTTGTTTTAAATCTTATATACGGTTTGACAAGTTTACTAACACGTAAAATCAGTTATAAATTTGTTAATATATCAAATTATTGATGTGCTAGATATATATTCGCATTCTTTGGTTAATCACACTTTGTATTTCATAATCAATTTTAATTAAGATTAGATTGGACTCTTTAAAATTTATTAATTATTTTGTGCTTTGGTGTTAGAGAATTGTTACTCATCCAGATTTTTTTTAGCAATAATGTTAAATAAAAAAATAGTTTGACGTCATTTAATTTAGCTTCCACTACACTTATATGTCAAAAAATGAATTTAACTAGTTATAATACTAAACAATATGCTAAATTAAAATATATACATATAATGCAACTACTTTGTAATTTTTTCCCCCAAGACCACATTGTAAATTTATGCCAACGTAACAATACCACAGCATACTGCACCGGCCAAGTGTAGCATTTTTGCAAGTAAAAATAGTATAACCATATTTATTTAAGTCGCATTAATTATAAGTTAACACACAAAACAAAATATTTATGCACATATACCAATAAGAGATTTAATTAATGGTAATAAAATAGCTGCAAATCAAATAAAAAAATAGCTCCTGTTAGCCATACCCATTCTTTTAATAAAAATACACAATTCTCTGCAACATAACAATTAAAATAAACCATGCTAAGTATCAGAGTGATGCTACATTGCTAACAACTTCATTTAGGGTATGTTTGACTGGCATAAAAATATTATACCGGATATAAAAATTTTAAAATAGTCAATCTTATATATTTTACATAAAATTAATAGTATTAAGTTAATTATTTTATGGATGAATTAAGTGTGGTTAATTACATCTAAGTTGGAATATAGAATAATCATGATTACTTTTAAATATGTCGATCTCTCTTGTGGAAAAATATTCTTTATTTATTTATAATAATTATAATTAATTTGAACATAAAACATTGTACATAGTACTAATTTTCAAATACATTGTGTGTATATTAATTTTTCTTAATAATATACTTCATATATACTTTTTTTTTATAAGATAAACCACTTAAAATTTAATATTTACTTAACAAGTTCCCATGAAATCAAACAAAATTTAATATTCACATCCCCTTTTCTTTTTCAACAAACTGCACTTCCCCATTTGATATGCATGATCTAAATTACCTCAATAGATAATAAATTAACCACTTTCAATGAAAAAAAAAAAAACAACATGCATGTTATTATACACTTTCCGGTAAGGTCAAGCCCCCATGTAACATAAAAAGACAATCCATTGACAAAGACAAGCCCATCGACTTCAAGCTCCGAGGGTCAAACGCGTGATCGGAGTTCTTATTCACAATTGCTTGGCCAGTGCACACAATTCTTAGTTCTTAATAAGTAAGCAAATGGGTAGTAGAATGTCCGGGATGGGAACCAGCAATTGCATGGCCATGATGATGTCCCTCCGAGCTAGAAGCTCCATAGCCGACGCCCTCCTCTACCTTCACCACTTCTTCTCGTATCTCTATATCCTCGTCGATCGTCTTCACCACCATTGCTTCTCCATGCGGGCCGACCACGACTTCCTCTTGCACTCGGATGTGCCCGTGCACGTCCACAACGTCTGTCTCCTCGATCAACTTCTTATTCTTCTACACCCAGCAGAAGAGACCCGTCGCGAGGAAGGCGAGGAAGAATAGCCACCCCAGTGAGACAAACACCACTAGTATGACGGTTGGGGGGGTTGCCGGAGGGCTTGCTGGTGGGTTCACTGGTGGCAGTGGTGGGGGGATCGTACTTGGGCTTGACGGCGGGGGAGGAAGCTGAGGACTAGTGGCCGACCGGTGAATGCGCCGGCGGTGGCAGTGGTCGAGGTGGTTTCCATGGATTGGGGCCGGGAGTTTTGAGTTAAAATCTTTTGATTTGGATTTTTGCAAAGATTGGTGAGTACCAATCTTTGAAAAAGAATACAACTACTGCTTTGATGACTACATTTTGTGTCCTGATTCGTAGTTCAGAGCTGCATGCATGGCATATATAATCTGCTCGTGAGGAAGTCTCATATTACTTATGTCAGAGGAGCTTGAACTGATCTTACAATAAATCGATGTTCAAAAAAAATGCCACCAAACTATCAGGTACGTGTATAAAATTAAACTTGCAGCCTCTTAGATTACAACTTTCAAGCCTCGTGGCACTGAACTAGTAAACAGTTACGTAGCATGGCTACATTCTAAAATGCAACTGGTGCTTTTTAACGAACTTTTTATTTGGCTAATAATATGCATCATTGGTAGATATTGTATAATGCATATCATATGGAGTACATATATAGGGTGTTTATAATTACAATCGGAGACTCCCACTGGGAACAAGGGCCTAAGGTTTATACATGCAGACCTAGTGGAGATCTACATCTTACTTTTCGTTAAGGTGTACAGTGTACACCGCTTGCAGAGAAGCCCCCATCTAAACAATAACCAGACATAAAGTAAAGTTAGGACAAAAGCAGAGGGCCCTGCTTATAGAGTGAAATTAAATTCCCAACTCCATTTGAAGTCTCGCAGAAATAAGAGTTTACAAAATGACAAGCAAGATTACATTCTCATTCCCCCCGCTGCTCATATGCACAACTACAAAATACAAAGGGGAAACAGCAAAAACATTTTACAATTATGCTTCTTTTCGATATAAAAAATTTGAATGTCTGTGAAACTGCTATATATCTCTAGAAGAGCCGAAAAATTGGGTCGCCTTATATGTGACGCCAGAAAAACAGCTCTACAGCGTCAAAAGCTGACGGAAATAGACCCAGGAAAGCCATACATCGACGAACTTATCTGCAGATATAAGAAAAAAGAAATAGTCATTGCATACATTTTGCCAACAAAAACAGAGGAACCATTTAGAACTATGTATGAACAACTAATCGTTTCTATAACTAAACAGCATATATTTTATAACAAAATAAACTAGATACCAAATGTACAACAAAATAACCTAGATTTCTATTTACACTCACCAGACAAGTGTACAGTTATAATGTACTACAGATCACAAATGGGGGGCTCATGTTAGACACTTCCCAATAGATGAGAAAAGATGAGCTCATTCCAAACATCAGGTACTCCTGGAAGACACCAATGGCTACAATCAGGAGTTGGTGTATCACTCCAACGGCCCACATGTGCATCACTGCGGTATGAACTTAACGGGGTAACATCCAGAATGGTCACTGGAGCTTTCATCGTCTCAATTACTTCCTTAATAATGTCTGAAAGCATGCTTTTGTCATGTCCTTCTGGGTCTTTCAGGGGATAGTGTGTTACTGTGCACGTGGGATGAGCTCCGGTACTGTTTTGAACCAGAATTTACCAACAAAATTATGCAATGGAACAATCACGAATCATCCAAATAAAAGTAAAACATAAATAATTACTAGATTTGTTGGTTTTTTATGTTGGCATATAATCGTTGAAACAAGTCTCCTACGGTAGCTGAAATTTTCATTAGACGATGAGGCCATATAGAGTGTTTGGGATAAGTCATTATTTCATATGTAGACAGTTAATCTCGAATACCAGAATGAGAATAAAAGCAAAGACGACCATTTGCTTTCTATCGTACACTACCTAGCTTGAAATTACAGAATGAAGAACATCCAAGTTTTGACCCAGTTGAAAAAGCAAACATCGTATGAAACATGGACAGGCTTTATTATTGTGGAGAGATTCAAAAGATAGCACACAAAATATTGATACGAACTAATTTTATATCATAGACTTTAAGGAAGAAAGGGGAGAAACCATGACGAACTTAGGGATAAAAAGTGACGCAAAACCAAGATTGAAGCCTTGGAGACGGTAAAGAATGAAAGGGATGAAGATAAGTACTTTCTATTCTATTCCTTGCTTCCAAATACAACGTTATGTTCCTATATACATTCTCAAGTAACTGAATATAAGCAGTTAAAACTACCATTACAACATGAACGAATCATATATCTAGCATGACAAAGCAACATGATCCTAATTTTTCTCTTTCGCGAAAGGGCTTGCTATAAGCTGTGTATAACTGCAAGCATAAGGAAACCTTGGTTTTAGCCGTCCACACTACTAACTCATGAGTTAGTGAAGCAATTGTTCAATTGCTAAGAGCAGTCCGACGCCTAAATGCAATCATTAAAGGGGAAGAATTTTCAGTCAACCTAGATATTCCTCTGACCGAAATCAACCAACCTGAGATTCACATTTTACATGATCTTGCAATCTCTTTCAATACAAATTCGAAATAGTTAAGTAGCACAACTATCAGCATTAGTCTATTCTTCTTGTACCGCCTATGTTTTGACAAAGTTCCTACTCACTATTTTATGATCCTAAACCATATACTTCACACAAACATTACAAAAGAAAAAAAGGCAATGCAAGAACAGGATCAGAGATTCAAATACCGCCAATGAGAAGGTTCGAAAGTCCGGAAGAAGACTCTCGTCCGGTTGGTATCGACCATCTCGTGAAGCCAAGCAGCCCAAGTGTGGAGCGCAGTCTTGAAGCCAGCCGAGATGGTCATGCCCAGCTTCAACGACCCATTCACCTGGAAATACAAGCCCCTGTGTAAACACCATTTTTTTTGAGTAAAGTAAATTCCTCCACAAATCGATCACCCTCCCTCCACCCCCCGACAATCATTAACCAAAAACGCTAAACTCACGTTCCGAAGAGCTTCCCATGGTTCCACCATTGGCCAGAGTTGAAGACGAGAACGTCGGAATCAATCCACCGCCGGCTCATATCGTCTAGCTCGTCAAGCCTTAGCACGGATCTAACCCTTTTGGGGGAGTGCTTGGGCGGTGGCCCCTGCTGCACCAAGAACACCGATCGGAAGAACTCGATCGTGAAATTGAAGCGCTTGAATCGGGCCCCGAGGAAGCGGATCTGCTTGGTGATGCGGTTGCCGTTCACCTCGTAGACCGACGCCGGGTCGCCGGCGGCGGGCATGAGCAGGCAGATGAGCGACTCCCACTGGGTGCGGCTCATGGAGTCGCCGACGAACACCACCCGCTTGCCGCGCAGGCGCTCGAGCGCCGCCCGGGCGTCGAAGCGGGGCAGGTCGCAGCCGCGCGGGCGCCACCGCCAGGTCTGGTAGGCGCGGTCCCGCCGGCCGTTGGATTGGCAGTTGAAGCCCCGCTCGGCGAAGGGGCAGGCGGAGCTGTTGTAGAGGGGGTAGGTGAAGTCCCGCACCCACTCGCCGCGGAAGACGTCGCATCGGGCGGAGGAGGAGTTGGCGGCGAGGTTGAGGGAGGGGAATGCGGCGGCGGGGGAGGGGCGGAGGGCGGGTAGGAGGAGGAGGGAGGCGAGGGCGAGGGCGAGGAGCCAGACGAGGACGGGGGCGGTGAGGGTCCGGTGTAGGTGGAGCTTGGAGATGGGGTGGTCGGTGGGTTGCATGGGGACGCCGGCGACCATATTTTCAAGCGCGGGCGAAGGGGAAGTGGTGGTGGTGGTGGGGAAGGGCGGCATCGTCGGGGGATGCCGAAATGGGAGCGGTTAGTCGTTAAAACGTAAATTAATGACTTGATAAGCCGGTGGCCGTCGTGGGTGGTGTTTGCTGTCTGCTCTGTTCTGTCGAGACACCCGCCTTTGGTGCCTTTTTTTTTTTTCTTTTCTTTTTTTGGCTTTTCGATTTTTGGTTATTATCTGCGTCAGGCGCATCGCGTGTTTTCTTTACTTATTTATAATTATTTATGTAACACCCCGAATCCGGCTCGCTCGTGAACCGAACCGAACTGAACTGTTACGGGTCCCGGGTGGATCTACTCTCGGCGTCTCAAGATGGAAGATATTGATGAATGAATGTACTAAACCCTAACATGCTACTATGTGGATGACATACGAACCAGTTCATGTTAAGACAACCACGATAAAAATCGATAAAAATTCCTAAAACAAAACAGACAGAATCTCCCTTAAAAGTACAATTCGGGGCCACCCTGTCAAATCAATATATATAATTTCGTAAAAACAAGATTCGAATAAAACAAGATTTATTCATTACACTATTATTTTCACATAAACATCT
>JAVDBV010082549.1:0-21076 GCA_032619315.1 Piper longum | reverse complement strand
GGCTATTGCGGGTTGGCCATTTTCCTACCAAAGCTCGCAAGGGAAAGGCCATATCCAGCCTGCGACGGCCAAATCTGGTCATGCGGATAAAAAAAAGATGTCTGATCTTTTGTCGCGCTACTAGATCTGATCGTGGCCGAATTCCTAATGCATGTGGCCGGCCACCCACCACTGGCACAGCCGTTCAAGTGCCTTTTTTCTAAACAATAAATATGAGTTGTTTTTTTAATCAAACACTTACATCAAAGTTTAGTTTTTTTTTAACATTTGATTTGGATCGTCTTTATAATCAAATAGGCTAGATTATAATCCGATGGAAAAAAAATTTGCCTACTCTCACAATATATATATATATATATATATATATATATATATGCACATGAACATTATTATTATAAATAAATATAATATATAGATTTGGAGAGGAGGGAGGTGAAAGCCTTGCCATGTACACTTTGTGGTAGGACTAGGCGAGACCACACTGAAATAATTGATATATCGATTTGGATTAATTATTTTTAAACTCCCGTTCAGTTGTTAAGTGTGCGAAAATCCTCTTAGGACAACTGAAAAAAAATATTTATGTTTTATGTGAATTATTATTATTTTTTATTTATTTGTAATTTATTTGAGATGTTATATAATACTTTTGATATGATTGTGATAATTAAATCATGTTTTAATTTTAATTATTATAAAAATCAGAATTAAGTTTGATATGGTTTTAATAATTTCACTTTTGAATAAACCCATCCGAACCGAAATAATTGAATCAAAATATTTCGATTGGACAAATTTAGGCTTCAATCCCACACATAAATTCAATTAGATCAGTTCAGAATGCTCTATCATCTATCAGACTTTGTGCTACTAGTCTACTCGTACCTCCCTTGCCTCCTCTTTGAAGTCATTTTTTGTGTTTATACTATTCGAGAATTTATAGAAAAAAGGTTTTATAACTAAAAAACTCATAAAATGGGTACTCTTTATGAGTATAGATTTTAACGTTTCTTCCTCTGTGTATTGGTTCATTAATGTATGTGATTGTTATTTATGATATTAATTTACACAGTATATATGCCAGTTCTCACTCTATTGCAAAGAATAATGCTATGTACACTAATAAAACTTTCTCCACTTTTTGTTACCGTGATTTTAATTGTCTCATTTAATTAGCCAACTAGATCATCCTTACATGACAACTCTTTTGGTTCAATTAAATTCAAAGTAGAGAATATTTTGGTAGTGCACAAATGATATCCCTTGCAATAAACAAATAAATGGGAGGATCAAAGTGGTTAGGATTAAAATTTGTCCCTTAAATTGTTTCATAGTCATATTTTTCTTATTTTTAACCGTGATTAGAGCCGGCTAAATTCAACTGCGCAAAAAGGCCAACAAGAGACGGCCACATCTGACCATCCACGCCAAAACCGTGGAGGCAGCTGGATATGCTATCCCTAACTAGAAGGCAGCCACTATGAAAAATCACTCTTTACACGTGAATGTGAATTCTGGCTCTTTTAAACAAGAGTCCACTATATTTATGCTCTAAATAGCTGTTTTTCACGAGCGCTTAACCAAAAATAATATATATATATATATATATATATATATTGATATTACCATATAGAGAGAAAGTCATGTCTAATTAGTAAAAAGGAGAAGCTTTATTATAAGAACAAAATTATCCTCCAAATTATTTTTTTGTAGAGAAAAAAGCTGCTGACCTCCAGCTCTGGCCAGATTTAGCCAAAGCTCAATCGACATCCAACACTTTTTGTTTAAAAATAAATCTAATTTGCAAGGTAATTTTAATATTATAATAAAAATTTTCCTTTCTTAGTAATTATGCATAATTTTTCAACCAGCTGAAAATATATAAAACAAATCCCCTTCTTTTTTGGTAAAAAGCTCAATTTTTTTAAACTATTATCAATAACTATGTTGTAAGTAATTTTTACCCAAAAGAAAATTTTATTTTCAAAATTACCAGCAAGTGAAAAATACATAATGATACCCCATTATACATTTTTTTCTCTACAACGCTTTGCGTTTATGTTATCTTTTTTTTATTATTATTATCGCTTTGCGTTTATGTTACCCTGCAAATATCCAACAAGTGAAGGATACATGCAAGGTATTCCCAACACAAGATATCCCATATATATACACGAAGCAAAACCTTTCACAGTTGCACGCTTTTAGCTGAGAGTTAAGCCATGGCTACAGTGTGTTTACAGATGCCATGTTCCAAAACAATGTCCATGCAAAATCCGGCATCAAGCGTATGCAGAAGCGTTAGAATCCAAAGCCATGTTCATGACCATCTCCATCTAACATGAGAGCGCAGCGCCATATACCTTGAGACAGTTTGATATGATGGACAATCATTTCCAAAATGCTTTGCCGCAAATCTTGAAGGTTGTCAATTCTCTGACCCATGTAATGAGGATGTCAAGATCCAAAATACAATCAGCATCTTTCAAAAACTCTGTAAAGCTTTTCCAACGAAGCAATCTGCAAAATAATTACAAAACACATACTTGAGACTATTTGGGAAACACCTAGAATAGAACAGCAAGTACATCCGCCACCAGCAGGTAGGACAAAAGTTAAAAGAACCTCCTGCGTTAGATCCTAAAACCAAGATTCAGCAGCTTTTGAAGCCACACAAAATCATAGCATTTGTGATGCTAATAGATTTTGGCCTCGAATTAGGGAAAATCGAAGAAAAACACATAAGAAATTGAGGTCGCAAATATCAATTTGGGATCTAGATTATGGTTGCAATACCTAATCTAGGTCTAAATAGGGGTTGTAAATCTCGATCTAGGGATTCAGGCTGGTACCTAGTGGAAAAAAAGCCTACATAACTACAATTGATCTATGCTGATTGAAAATGAGAGTACAACTCTCATTTATAGACTCTTACGCAGGTCTTATTATTAAGACCAATTACTTGCTTGATCATTACCCGACTAAAGAATAAAAACGCAACTCGAAACGACAAAGCATTAAGAACAGGGAGTCTAACTGATGCTTCCCCTCCTAATGTCAAAAATTATATTTGCACAAATAAGAGAACAAGCTCATTCCACGTCGAATTCTTAACCACACAACTAGGAGCAGAATTCACAAGAATTTGGTCTCCACTCCCAGTACAAATTATGTAGTTTCCAAATTTTTAACCACACAACTAGGAGCAGAATTCACAAGAATTTGGTCTCCACTCCCAGTACAAATTATGTAGTTTCCAAATTTTTAACCACACAACTAGGAGCAGAATTCACAAGAATTTGGTCTCCACTCCCAGTACAAATTATGTAGTTTCCAAATTTTTAACCACACAACTAGGAGCAGAATTCACAAGAATTTGGTCTCCACTCCCAGTACAAATTATGTAGTTTCCAAATTTTTAACCACACAACTAGGAGCAGAATTCACAAGAATTTGGTCTCCACTCCCAGTACAAATTATGTAGTTTCCAAATTTTTAACCACACAACTAGGAGCAGAATTCACAAGAATTTGGTCTCCACTCCCAGTACAAATTATGTAGTTTCCAAATTTTTAACCACACAACTAGGAGCAGAATTCACAAGAATTTGGTCTCCACTCCCAGTACAAATTATGTAGTTTCCAAATTTTTAACCACACAACTAGGAGCAGAATTCACAAGAATTTGGTCTCCACTCCCAGTACAAATTATGTAGTTTCCAAATTTTTAACCACACAACTAGGAGCAGAATTCACAAGAATTTGGTCTCCACTCCCAGTACAAATTATGTAGTTTCCAAATTTTTAACCACACAACTAGGAGCAGAATTCACAAGAATTTGGTCTCCACTCCCAGTACAAATTATGTAGTTTCCAAATTTTTAACCACACAACTAGGAGCAGAATTCACAAGAATTTGGTCTCCACTCCCAGTACAAATTATGTAGTTTCCAAATTTTTAACCACACAACTAGGAGCAGAATTCACAAGAATTTGGTCTCCACTCCCAGTACAAATTATGTAGTTTCCAAATTTTTAACCACACAACTAGGAGCAGAATTCACAAGAATTTGGTCTCCACTCCCAGTACAAATTATGTAGTTTCCAAATTTTTAACCACACAACTAGGAGCAGAATTCACAAGAATTTGGTCTCCACTCCCAGTACAAATTATGTAGTTTCCAAATTTTTAACCACACAACTAGGAGCAGAATTCACAAGAATTTGGTCTCCACTCCCAGTACAAATTATGTAGTTTCCAAATTTTTAACCACACAACTAGGAGCAGAATTCACAAGAATTTGGTCTCCACTCCCAGTACAAATTATGTAGTTTCCAAATTTTTAACCACACAACTAGGAGCAGAATTCACAAGAATTTGGTCTCCACTCCCAGTACAAATTATGTAGTTTCCAAATTTTTAACCACACAACTAGGAGCAGAATTCACAAGAATTTGGTCTCCACTCCCAGTACAAATTATGTAGTTTCCAAATTTTTAACCACACAACTAGGAGCAGAATTCACAAGAATTTGGTCTCCACTCCCAGTACAAATTATGTAGTTTCCAAATTTTTAACCACACAACTAGGAGCAGAATTCACAAGAATTTGGTCTCCACTCCCAGTACAAATTATGTAGTTTCCAATTTTGTAATATTCTTTTGGGCCAAATTTCTACCACCACCTGTGCATAGGCTTTATACCTCCTAAAGCAGCACTGCTCACATCTACAGAAGTATAGTTTTGAAACACTTCTGGTAAACATCACAGTTGTACTGAGATATACTCGGCAGCTTAGCAAAACACTACAGGTAAATACTCCAGTTATCAGGAGCTCAGCAGTTATTTAATTTGTCCCACATCTTAGACAATTTGCACCCCACAAAAAAAAAATAGCAGGAAAGTAAGGCAACTTAAGGAATCACAAACATTAAGGAAAACCTGAACATAAGTCCCATTTGTTGCCATCGCTTTTGGTGGCTTTAGAAACAGCCTCATTGCTGGGAAAAGAACATGCTGAATGCTCCACTCACGTTGGGCCCATGCTGTCTCAGCTTCTGACAGCAACTCATGGTCTATGTCATCTTCAATTACACAAGAATCTACTGGCACAATTGTAACACCTGATATCAAGATTGACAGTCACAAATTTAAAATTCCCTGCAAACTATGAAACGATTTACTCGAAGAGTTGAATCCAATCACAAATAAAATGACATTAAATACCAGACACTTGAAAGGTGTAAATAAATATACAAAATGAAGTTCAAATCACAGCAATAACAATAAAGAATTTCCTGTCAATACTTAATGTTTTTCACCCCTAAAAAATAATCAATAGGTACAAACTGAATCAGCAGATATAAATAAGTTTATGAAATCAACTCACTTCTTTGGAAGGGTAGTAACATTCATTTTATTGGCAACTTTATAATCAAACCCTCATCAAACAATATTGAAGATCCTACTTTGCCTAATCATCCATACTGAATGCGGAGTAGCTTGCACATAGCCACCAGTAATTAGCAGCAAAAAATGTTTATAAGGGAAAGGAGAGCAGACCAGTTGCCAAGAAATTATATGCTGCTCAAGTAAGCTCCCCCAGCAGTGTCTTACACCATTCTTTTAATTAATAATTATTTGATTGTCGTTCTAAAGTTGTAATTTTCAACTTCTCATTTAAGGTCACTATTTCAGTGTTATATTTAAACTTGGAAAAGTATATTAACAAAAAACACCTGCACAACTAATTCCCTCGCTATTCTCATTCTGAATGTTCTCAACCGGTTTCCCACTCCTTTTGTAGAATTGCAAGCCCTCGGCTGATGGATTAGGCAAAAGTGGAAGACGCAGAGCATAGAAATTTGCAAGGACGGCAGAAATTGACTGAAAGCAGTCCTTTTCTTCGCTCCAGTTGATCTAGATAGTGGATAATATACATAAATTAGCAACATCTGAAACTTGCAAATCCATTTCAAGTTTTTTTTTTTTTCATAAACAATTTGTCACAATGACTAAGAAGAATTTCATCACTCATCATCCAGAACTAGTTTGCAAGGTTTGATCAAAAAAGAATTTCAATAGCTCTTATCTTTGTATGCTGTCAATTATGCAATAGACAGAATATCTGTGAATTCATTACTTTTAACAATAAGGTTCTCCAAATCCAGTGGATTTGAAAGTGGTGAAAATAATATTAGAATGACAACAAAAGGCTGGTTTAAAATTACAAAGATCTCATAACATCAAAAGGAAAAATTGAAACATTTTCTTGCAATATAGATTCTAGATTAGGATCCATGTCCCAAAACTTTTCAGGAAGAAGAAGAACAAGAGTGTGAACTTAAAAGAGAAATACATACATCATTACTTAAGGCTAGTACGAATTCTGGAATGTGGTCTATGTCAGGGGTATACTGATCAAGTATCACAGGCAGCTTGCACAAATTTCCCTCTTCATTAATTTCAATGCAGAAGTACTCCAGCAACATTTCAGCATTATTCTTAAGAAGTTCAACACTTTTCTAACACAGAGAATGAAAGAAGAAAACTTCAGGGCAAAGTTAAAATTTCATATCACGAAAAGGGAGACAAAGGTACACAGGGTCTTACTAACTTTAAAATCCTAATTCTCGTATTAACAAAAACAACATTCACTTGCACAAATTTAAGTATTTTCTGAAACTAGAAAGCAGAAAGTAAATTGAATTACTTCAGCAATTCTCTCTTTTAGCTTATCATTTTCAATGGTACCAGGTTCCATATCTTCCTCATTTTGTGCCATCATTAACAAATCATAGAGAGGAGCAGGTTCACTCAACTGAATGGCCTTGAAATGTGCAAATCGACGTAAAGATTGTTGATATATAAGTTCTTTGCTGCAGATAACAGAAACATGAAAGAATATTAGGTAAAGCATTTATTTGAAGAAAATAAAGTATAAGATTAGTAAAAACAACAGGAAAGACAACTGCTAATAAAATACATTGTACCTCAAGTTTATTACATTGGCAATGTAAAGACGTGTGCCATGTTGAAGCAAAGCAAAAGTATCATCTGCCATCCCAATGTAAGAGCAATCTCTCACAATGTTTAATAAACCTGGAATTTTAAAATATTACACACATTGAAGAAATGAAAGAAGGCCATGTACATATAAAAAATACTACAAATTAAAGTCTTGAATTCAACTTTTTACACCAATATTTTTCAACTCACCAGGATGAGTATTTTGATCAATTTCATCAACAAGTTCTTGGATGCTAGTGAGATCTGCAGTTTCTTTTGGGTTCCTCCTTTGCATTATAGCACTCCTGCAAACAAATAATTTGTACCATGAACACAATCCTCAAAAAGGGGAACGAGGCAAAGGTTCAACATCATTGTCATACAAACAAAGTAATGCAATAATCAAGTGATGGCAATTTGAAAGACATTGATGTTGTCGCCTTCCATTGCAAAGTTGGTGACAAATATATCCAATTACATTCTTAGGGGAATGACAAATCCAACAAAAAGCAATTAGTTGAAAAAATTAAGATTCAGGTAATTCACAGTGAAAGTAGTATATTCTGGATAGCTGGTATTGACGGATAACAGCTGAGATTCAAACCAATAAGTTAAGGCCAAAAGGTGTGGCAGCATAAGCTGTCCTAGCTTATATGCACTAACTCAACCCAGTAGGTGCGTTGGATCAACTCTGAAATCAACAATCAGGATAAAATTCCAAGATTGCCACCGTCCACTTCTTGTGCCTCTCATCTTTCTTGAAGAAAATTCTGAAACTCCCACATCCCATGTCTATTTTTCATAGTTTAATTTTTCCAACAGAAATTAGATATAAAATTTGCCCATTTGAGTATCAAGGGAACATCTTCAACAACAAATTTAAAATATTACTTTAATATGACAAAGTGACAGATACACTAGCAAAAAATTATGGAAAAAGCATGGCCAACACTTTGGTTACTAGACAATGGGGTGGGAGGAAGGCTTCATATGGCTCTTCTTGCTCCTCTTATCTTGTTTTTATCTTTCAAAGTATAAAGTTAATGAATTTAGGATGTTCATTATCAAAAAAATTCTAATCAAGGTCTCTAAGGGACAATAGGAAAGAGAAGGTAGGATGGCAGTCTGATTGAGACTCAAGGCAAATATTTAATTGAGACTAAGGCCAGTCTCTAGGGTGTTTTGCTTTACAATTTCAAAAATAAAAATATCTTTCTAAATCAAATAGGTTAAGAGGATCATGGGTCCATGAATGAAGAACCAAGCGGATGATATTTGGATTAGACCCTAGAATGGAAGAAGGTACAGTTGGTAATATTACTTCAGCATCCCTGTTTTATGTCAGCCGTAGTATCTTATCCAAGGGTCAAAACAGCTGCAAGCTAATATAAAACATATGAGGTTGTGCTTATAGTCACCTCCCTCCTAAGGTAAATCGCCCACCATAGCAAAGCTGGGGACAAAATTATCCAATTAAATTCACGATGGAGCATGAGAAATCCAACAGACGGCGATCAGTTAAGAAAATTAAGCTTCAGGTATTTCATAGTTAAAGTAGTAAATTCTGGATAGCTGGTGTTGACTAATAGTTGAGACTCAAACAAAAGAGGGTAAATACCAATTGAGGAGCCCAATCTCCCAGATCTTACTTCTTCAACACAAGAAATATTATTATGGCATACGGTTAGCTTATGTGAAAGAGCATGTCAAAAGGTAGCATGCAAAATCCCTGAGTATATTAACTTCACATTTTTGCATTTATTTTGCAAACTAAATATACCCCTTCTTGCACCCAAAATTAAAGGAAACTGGAGGATGAACGATTGCCACGAGTAAAATTAATTTTTTTTAAAAAAGGAAAAAACTCTAAAAGGGTCTTACCTAATGGAAGCCATGCCCGATATTTTTTTGTGCTGTTCAACAGGTTGCTTCTCTAGCAAGAAAGCATGCAGCCTTCCATGAGGACACTGTGAATCAGTTCTCACCAATTTACTGACAGGAACCTTTTGAGTTTTACTACCTGGATACATGGAGACAATACTATAAGATAAAGAAGGAAACTAATAAATTCAACCAAGGAACAGCAAACTTCAGTAGAAGATTATGGAGCATGGTCTTATTAAACAACTATGAGATCTATGCAATTTACCTGAAGGTGATGAACCAAGTTTCGTTTCCTTGTTTCCACTTAAAACACCAGAAACCGAAGGAAAAACAACCTGCCATGAGGATAAAAAAACATTAGACCATTGTGGCCAGTCTAAAACTATAAATAGCAGCATTGAACTTGTTCAAATGAAATATTTAAATGATGAAACAGACCCTCAATCAACCAAAATTTAAGATAATATGGGCTAAAAGCTATAGAATTAAACGATGATTACAGGTGGAAACTTCTCAATAAATAATCGACAGAGGCGGCCAATTAAAAGTCTGAGCTACTTTTCCCCACTTCTTGTATGCATTAGTTGAAGTTACATCAGTCAATTAGAGTTTATTATGTTGTTCCTCCTGCTTTCATAGTCGGGGGGTTGGGGTGTTTCACGTGGAAGTGATTGAATTTGATCTTCTACCACAAAACCCTCTCTTTCTTCTTCTTCATCCCCAAAGATTGACAAATTATTCTTTAAATGGCGTCATAAGAACAATGATCTTTTGATTCAAGGACAACCTCACATAGAGCACCTAACCTCTCTTTTTGCAGTTTGTCCAAGGTTAAGATCCCATTTGACATGGTCAACCATGAAATAAAAGCATAACAGTTTGCTAGATAACCAAATAAAGTGTTCCAAGGTAGATTATCCCCTGTCCCTTAATTTCAAATTTTCTCACAGTGACTGCATATTTTTTCCCCATCAAAACAGTAAGTTTGATTGAGGTAGAGAGATGAATTAGTATCTTTAAATTTTTAAAACCCATATCCTGTAGTGAACATAAGATATTAAGCAGGTAACACAGGCTATTCAAAAGCCAAAAATATCATAATTACAGGCGTCATCATAAGTATCCAGTACTCTTATAAACACTGAAAAGGTATATTGTTTCAATCAGAGTACTTATATTTGAGCAAGGCATTTGAGATGACAAGTGAAATTGGGCAGTTACAATGCAAACATGAAAAAAAATTGCTTAAAATACCTGTGTATGGAAAACTTTCATCTTGTTGGAACTTCTTAACTTGGATTCCAATTCCTTTTGTATAGTTTCAACAAGACTTTCTTGATTTAACAAGTTTACCTGCATGCCAGTAACTTACAAAGTTCACTCACGTAAATTGATAGAATACGTCATCAACAATAGAAAGGCTTTCATTGCAATTGCATGACTATGAAAGAGGTAATAACCTACTAATGTTTGATGCTCTCATAATTTAAGGTCGATCATTAAGCAATCAACATCAATTTTATCGTGTTTTATTTTACTAGTACAATAAGAGGACTAATCAACAGGATTGCATCAAGAATATGTATTCAACTTAACTGACTTCTCTAGATGAAATAAAAGAATAAAAGCTTTTTTTTTCAAGCATTCCATAACCATTAGGTCTAATAAATGAACTTTCACTGGCAATCCATTCATCTTCTGAATACATAAGTCGTGAAGCAGCTCAAGGTACAGTCTGTTGCTGTTAAATAACAATGAAAAAGGCAAGATGATAGAAGCAAGAGAGCGAGGGAGTCAATGCCATGTGAGAAAAAAAAAAGAGATGTTCTTGATATCATTAACAACAACAGAGAGGAATCATACTGACTATTTATGGTGGTGGAAGGTGTAGGAATTAGACAGCATCAACAATATTTGAGGCTGGAGTGATGGATCTAGAAATCGGAAGTACAGGGTGAGGAAAAGAGAAAAAAAGAAGGCCAGGAGCAGGTAAAAGCAAAGTTTACTTGTTCACTATGAACTGGTTCTCAACCTATAAACTTTAACCATATTTATTACACAGTTGTTTAATTTGGATTTATACAAATCAAACATGCATTTGGAAGTACATATTTCCAAATTTGCATTTCAAGCATAAAGGAAAGGCATCTATGGCAACAAACATATGGCCATTGAACTTCAATAAAATGGACAAAAGCAATATTTGTTTTACGTGTAAGTGATGCAGGAAAAGAATTAGGAAATTTATATGATTTTGGTTAAGTTTATTTTAGTTGGTTTTTTGCTTAATTAGGCCTTCTTATCATTAGTAGTGGTTCTTTTTTTTTTTTATCTTTCTTAGTCTTATGAGTCTTTACTATAGTTGTTTACTCATTAGGACATCACTTGAGTCTACAAATATATGTCATAAACCTTGAGTACATAGATTTTGGACATATATTTTGATGATATTGAATAAAATTGAGCATTGTACTTGAGAGAATTTTGTTTGATTCTAAGCTTGACATCGATGAGGAGCCAGCCATTCCTCTGCTTGACATGTCAGTGAGGAGCCGCTCATCCTTTTTTTTTTTTCAAATTTAATATGTCCACAGTATAAATCTCCACCTACAGCCACCTTTCCCCCTTCTGCTATTCCCCATTGGTATGCCTACCCTATTTTCAGATGCATGTTCTAAATTTTGTAAAAAGACCTTATTTTATATAACCATGACATGAACCACCAGAACCTTAAAGGCTAATAGCAGCATGCTAAAGCATATTGTGAGTTACTGCATCAATTAGTTTCTTTAATTGATTATGACGCAGATTCAAGCCACATATATTGTACCAGGACATCTGAAGTCCCACAATCAATTACCTCCCGTTTGGTTGGATGCACATTAACATCAACATGCTCTGGCGGCAATGTGATTGACATATATATAAATGGTTTTGACGCCTTCGGCAAAGTGGAAGTATATACAACTTCAATAGCTCTTTTCAGGGAAGAACACTCAACCAACCTATCTGAAATAGAAGACAACAACAAACAAAGAAATGAACTTATAAGTAAAAAAAGAAAAAGAAATAAAAAGAAAGAGGGTTGGTTTCTAGATCGTGAATATAATAGGCGGTAAATGGACATGTAAACAACTAAATAACCAAAGAGAGTAAGAAAATAAAATCGTACCAATAATAAAAATACCTAATTTAAGTGGATTTTTCTAAGAGTCTAAATCTGGTGTAAGACTTTACAGCTGACAAGGCAGCAAGACCCAATGAGGTAGTAACATGCAAGCACTCATTCACACAGAAAATTTCTTAACTGCCATTTACATGTGGATGACAACTATCACTCTTTAGTGTTTACAACCAAGCCTTACAACTTATACTTATGGCCGATTTTCATTTTTTCCCTACTACTTGCCCTTCATCACTAAGTGCAATTTCCAGTAGGAATATATCAGGGCCTATCTATTTTTTTTCTTAAATTTGCTGTATTACTTGCAATTTTGATTAAATGCTAGTTCAATTAAGAAGTTTTTTCTAAAACAGTTCCATCCTTGTTAAAAAGAAACTGGGCAACTCACAAATTTCGAATTTTAAAAAATAAGAAAAAGTTTCCAGCATCTCTTCTTCAGGGTTTCTTTTTCATCCTTCCAACCCTCAAATTCACAAATTTCGTATTGACAGAATATGTAACATGCATTCTTTTATAACGAATTTATCATCAAATCTTAGAATGCATTTTGCATCTCACTTTGGTTAACACTTGACCATGCTTCCTTATCGGTTTCATCTTTTCCATCACTAATCTACTACAGCCAAAAAGAAAGTGCTAATAAGGACCACACAGAATTGTAGGCGCCCCTACAGTCTGCCTCTGCCTCTATTTGTCTAGTCACAATAGCCTATTGCTGTCACACACCTTATCATTGTATTGTGCAGCACCGCAGCAATTACCCACCCATGTGCCTCAACTCTTCTCACCCACTGGCTTTTGGTACTATTGATGACCATATGATCATACTGATACTATCTCCTTCATTTAACTTCCCGAACAATCAATCAACAATAGACAGATGCAGTCTAATTGCTGCCTCTCCTAGCAAACTTAAATGTAGATTCGTTAGTTTTGAATGTAATTGTGAAAGAAAATTTACAGATAAAAAACTTACCATTTATGAAAAGTACCATGATCGTTTTCTTTGCAACATAATTAGAATTTGAAATGAAACCCTCCATTTTGAAGATTGAACGAGATGGATTATCATCAGAGGCAGTTACGTCCACAAGATCATTTGAAACAGAGGCACCATAAACTGCTCTAATGGCATCTATTTTTGAGCCTGTTCCAACAGTGTGAACATCTGGTCTACTTGCACCATGCTACAGCACAATACCAAGTCAATATACATAAGTCAGCCATAAAAAGACATTAAAACTCACTTTCAGAGTAGATAAAAAGTGTACGCTCCTGAACAAACCTTTCTGCATGAGAAGTTCACGTTAACATGGTGAATTGAAAAACGACAAATCAAATCCACAATCTTTGAGTAGTCATCATTAGAGTTTTGCAAAGTTTTCCTCCGAGCCACCATATTGTAGAAAAGGTTTTCAATCTGGAAAAGAGAGCCAGCAGGTTTCATCACCTCATTCCATAAATTGGTCACGCAAGATAAACCTAGATAATTATAGATATAGACAGATTTGAGATGTCCAAGATGGTTTCTAAAGTAAAGAAGTATTACCATAATCTGAGTTCCTTTTACTGCAGCACATGCTTTAGGCTCATGCTCCATGACACCGTCTTTATATGATACTCTACAGAAAATTCACAAGTAAACTATATGATACTCTACAGAAAATTCACAAGTAAAAAACTTGTTGCCATTAATAGATGACCACCTAGTTCATAAATGGAAAGTACCGGTAACCATGAAGCTGCCCTCCAGTTATGGTCGTCACAGTGACGTGACCAACATATGTCATACTTGCTAAGGCCTCTCCTCGAAAACCCATTGATTTTATGGTCTGCAAATCTTCATACGCACTCAACTTTGATGTTGTATGCCTCTCACATAGTATTGGCAAGTCTTCAAACTGCATATTCAAATCCCATGGGAACACAAACATTTCCACATGGATTTACTTTACGAGATGTCCGCAATAGTAAAGCAATAGCTGGCTTTTAAAATTTGATATTAATCCTAGACGACTTTTGGTTAAGCAGTACTGTATAAAGTATAAGGTAATTTCAGCACCACACTGCACCAAACAAGCAAGGAGCGCCAAGCGTGGGAAGTGAAGTAACAAACAAAAGCCTAACATGTCATAAAACGATATTTTTCAACTTCTAACTTCAATTTTTTTCATTTTAACATACTACAAGAAAGCAAACATACAGAAGAACGCCATAAAACAAGCCATTTTCCCCCAAGAAAATAACTTACAATTAAAAGAGAATTAAGGTAAGAACATTACGAATTCAAGACATTAAAAAAAAATCAATACCCTAAAATCGAAAATCGATGATAAGAGAGCAGGATTATGAAAACCTACCACCAAATTGGAACACATCAAGGTTCGTACGTACACATCTCCATGTAAAACAGATGGAAGGAGAACGTACTCGTATCCCATGGCCATTGTCAGAGACCTGGATGAGCTTGAGGCCGCCATCCTTGAGGGTGACATTGACGGAAGTGGCGCCGGCGTCGAGGCTGTTCTCGATCAGCTCCTTAACGGCGGAGACGGGCCGCTGTATAACTTCGCCTGCGGCGATGCGGTTAACAACCGACTCTTGGAGACGACGGATCTTTGGTGGGAGAGGATGGCGTACCTCCTCTCCTTCTTCCTCCGCTTCCATGGCCAGACCCACTCGCTCTCCCTCTCTCCCACTCCTCGGCTCTTCCCGGCAATGGACTCAAAGCAAAGTGGACGAACGACTGCGGTCTACAAAACCAACAATCAGGCTGTGGCATGCCCATCATAGTTATTCATTAATCGGTCAGACATTTTTCTCATAATTATTAGATAGAGTGTAAACCAGGCGAGCCGGGTCAACCACCGCTATCTTCGTTTTTTTAAGCTAGCTCGCTCAAACTATATATTTCGAGTCTAGTTTTATTAAACATTTGAGTTGTTCAAAGCCTGGTTTATTTTGAGTATGATTGAGTCAAGTCAAGTTGAACCAAGGTTGAATAAATCGGTATGGATAGGGGCCAACGATAGGAGTTCGGGTGGGGCAGGGCAATTTGGGCGGCCGACGGTGGGACAGATCGGGGTTGGCAATGGAGTCCAGGTTGGGCGGGCTGGGCTGGCAGGGGGAGTCCTATCATGGCGGGCCGGCGAGGGGAGTCCAAGCGGGGCAGGCTGGCCGCAGGAGTCCAGGTAGTGACGACGGGGGTAAACTGGTAAAAAATAAAAGTGACATTTTTGTAATTAAAAGCTGACTTGATTTTAATTTGAGTAAAAAATAATAATTAATTAAAATAATTTTAAAGAAATCCCCAAAAAATATTAAAAATATCATAAAATATAATATATACAATAATGTCAAAATGACATTAATATTTAATTTTTATATATTTATGTTATGATCGATTTGGGCTGATTCAAATTGATTCAACTCGACCAATTCCTATCCGATTTAGACCGATTCTGATTTTTACAATCATGTGTTGAACTTAGTAAAATAATTTGACTTAATTATACCTTTATACTTAGTAATTAATTACCTAATATTTATAAGTAATTAATAATTAATTTTAAGTATATATTAATAAGTGGTTTATATATGCCATATCTCTAAGTTATTACTAACTAATTAAATAAATA
The DNA here is from genome assembly GCA_032619315.1 of Piper longum. Classification (NCBI taxonomy): domain Eukaryota; kingdom Viridiplantae; phylum Streptophyta; class Magnoliopsida; order Piperales; family Piperaceae; genus Piper; species Piper longum. Next base: position 5,362 of record JAVDBV010082549.1, on the reverse strand, counting down.
ACTAGTTACTATAAATATAACCGGTGTATATTCATAATCTAGTCTTGATAAATGTGATAAATTAAATTTTTTATATTCTAATTTAAGAAAATAATAATTTAGAGCAAACACTAGGTATTGTTACTATTAAATAAGTTGAATAGTTAATAGTTAAGCTAGATATTAAATATTAGTAATAATTTTTGTAAGTAATTGGCGAGGGTATAAGAGTTATTTACTCGTATTAAAAGCTTGATATAAAAATATTATACAAGCCGAATATAGCCGAGTATTATGTCTAATTCAAACACATTAAACTCTTGTTTTGAGCCAAATCAAGCTGAATACTTCATAGTTCAAGCTCTATTCGTAGTCCAAGAACTACCTATTTTAAATCGAGTATTCTTTCAATTATAAAGTTAACAAGTAGAAGTTCAAGTCAAACCGAGTTAAACAAGAAATGCTTATGAACTGACTTAGCTTATTTACATCCCTATTATTAAACATGAATAACAAATATAAATCTGATTAAAAAATTAGACATATAATTAATCAAATATGACAAAAACATTCACGTTATGAAAGTCTATCTTTTTGTTCAATAAAATTATATATATATATATATATATATATATATATTGAGTTCTGAAAAATTTGATACGTGTCTGCAAATCAATACTCCAGGTAAGAAGTTCATGACAACGACAATTGAGCTTTTTGTTTTTTGTAAAAGGTTGCAGCTCAAAATCAATTAAAATGAGCAATTTACCATTTCATTGTAAAACAAGATTCAATCTTACATGTGATATTATTGTTAAAAAAAAATTATAATAATGTAATTTGTACCTATCAAAAAAAAAAAATTATGGTATTGTTCTTTAGGTTGCCTATAGCTAGATTTGGAACAACCAGCTAGCCGGCTAACAACCCCCACAAAATTTTGTCAATAATTTTAGTGGGTTTGGATTATTTTTGTTTAATTTTCATTCAAAACCAAAGTCAATTGAATAAGGATAGTGACACCATTAATTGAAATAATGTCATTACATTGTGAAGAAAACATGAACCAAGGATAAAATATCATTTTATATACTATTTAATTATAAATTTCATTTATAATACTATTTTATTTTTATAGTTTTTTACTAGTAAAAGGAGAATGATTTTTAAGATTACCATGTGGTGGGAGAATCATAGTTAACTACTAAAAAATGGATTTTTTATTATAATGACAAAATTATCAATTCACAAAATAAAAAATAAAATAACTTGACCCAAAATTACAAAAATAAAGAAAAATACAAAATATTTAAAAATAAACTATCAGGACAGCCACCGAGGTCCCTAGGTCGAGGGTAGCTTGATCTTAGTACTCCAAGACCAGGTGTGTGTGGCCAGCCTCTCCCCGGTGGCCTTGCTACCTTTCGTCTAGGGGTGGACGCCCAAAGGGAAGTCGAGGTCTTGTATTAGGCCACTTGGAGAAGATATTTGACGGCCCTCCAACCACCACATATTTGACTTTAAGTTCTTAGACTGTCCATGTATCAACCAAGTTTCACAAGGGTACCAATTTTGTACACAAAAACTAATTAAAATATTATGGAAGATCCAATTTTATGAACCTGGCTTTTAGGGTTACACTAATCACCTTCACTATATGTCTCTATTGGGTTTTTGAGTTCCTAAGCTTTTCAGGTTGTGCCACTTAGGTTTGATAAGAGTCATTAATTGTGTATATAAAACCTAGTTAATACATAATAGAAGATATAATTTTATACATGTAGGATTTTTAGGTTACACTAATCAAATTTCACTATAGATTGTTACTAGTTTTTGCGTTCTTAGCTTTTTTTGGGTTATGTCTATAAAACTAATAGCCCAAATTAGGGTTTTATAGTCAAAACAAGTCAATTCAATCATTATTTTCAGACTAATTAGTTTCAGAACACGCATGCTGAGCCAAAGACTCTACTTGACTCCTTCCTTGCCTCACCCCGACGACGACGAATCTACCGTCGGCGACCGCCGTCACTGGCCTTCCCCCTATCAACTAGCTCCTCCTTTCCCTTCATCTCCCCTTCTTCTTTCCCTAGCCCTAGCCGACCACTACCCCTGCTGAAGCCGCCAACTGCTCCCTACCGCCAGCCAGCTTCCTTCCCCGTCGACCTCTCCCTTTTTCTTTTCCTTTCCCCGCTGGTCAATTTCAAGCAGTCATTGTCATATCCTCTTCCTACCTTCCTACCTATGGGTGGGCGTCGGTCGGTTGGATATCAGACAAGGCATTGTCCATGTTTTTCCACTTAACATCGGGCAAAAAGTTAGTCGTCCATAGTCAAAATTCTTCGGTCAAGTCAGTCATAGTCGGACATGATCAAAATTCGAACAATATATAAAATTATTTTTATCTCATATTTATTTTATTATCTGATTTTTTTCATTATAAATATTATTTTTTCTCATAAACAACTAATACCTCATTTATATAATCGTTATCTCTTATATTTTTCTTAGTTTCTCTCATGTCAATTAGCATACAAATTAAATCACTTTTTTAAAAAAATATTTAAATAAAAAATATTATATTACAATGCAAAAATTCAAAAAATAAGATTGATGCAAAATCATGGCTAGATGTGTATCAAACAAGCCTTCTATTAGTTGCCTAAGTAGGAGATCATAAGAATTAAGTAAGTTAATTATGAAATGTTCATGAAATGAGTTAATACAAACTAATTTGGAGAATTATTTTAATGAACCTACTATTCCTTTTATGGATGAAGTAGATGAACAATTTGATATATTATTATAGTGGAGATTGAACATAGTAAGTTATTTTAGTCATTCCTATATCAACCATTTCGAACCGGCATTTAGTATTGAAAACTAAACAGTTGGCTAAACAAAGAATAGTTTGAGTCCAAAATAATTAAAACTTTAATATGTGCCTAAAATTAGTCATGAAATGAATAATACTTTATATTTATGCATTTTTTATTTTTTATATATTTTTTAACATATGCTCTTCTCTTGCTACTATATTCTTTATTTGTAGAGAAATAAATAAGTTCATCATCAAATTTGTCTGGAATAATGAATATTGAAGAATGATAAGATTTTGATGATTATGTCTATAATAAACATGTGAGAATGCTATATTTAGTTTATACTTTTCTAATATTTATAAAATATTTCTACAAGTAATTAACTTTATTTGTATATTTTTTCATGTAGGTGAGCTACATTAGATGAAGAATCAACTAATATAATATTTTATCTTTGAAGTGTATGTAATATTAGATTACATTTTGATGTCAAAGTTTACTTTAAAACTTTTATACATCAGTTATCTTTTGCTTGATTTGTAAATATATACGTGCAAAATTTTAAAAATTTATTAATCTATGATACTAATTGAGGGCATTCTAACTATAAAGTAAATAGTTTGATATGATTGTTGAAGGGAATCTAGTGTTCTAAATTCTTAAATATGAGGATGACTTTTATCTTTTTTCTATGCAAGTCATTTTAGGTTATTTTATATATTAAATATCAATTTCATGTATAAACTTAATTAATTTTAATGTATATCATGATGTAAATTTTTTATAAATCATAATATTAGCTTCACAAATGTTGAAGGCATTATATTATTGATATAAAATATTTAACACTCGGAAAATTATTCAGTCGGACAAAGAAATATCCATGTTTAGTTTGTTTTTATTCGGTCAAATTCAGTCGGTCAAATTCAATCAGTTATGCATCAAACTTCAGCTGAACTCGGTAATTCGGACGTCCGCACCCACCCCTACTCCTACCCTAGTCCTAGCCTCTCTCCTCCTCATCAATTTCACTCACGACTGCCACCCTTGGCACCATTGGCTGTCATGGCCGCCATTGCCGATTCGAGTTTGAATCTCCGTGAGATTTTTGACACTTCTCAAATTTTGGATTTTTAATTTATTTTGATCATTACACATCTCCTTCGTAATTTTAGGAATTTTTTCAAGTTTTGTTAATATGATAATTTTGTAAACTTTAGCTAATTATCTATTAATTAATGAGTTTTGTTATATAAATAAAAATTAATAGGGATTAATGATAATTCGAATTTTTTGATTATGAAATTAAATATGTTATAAATGATATTTGAAATTGTGGAGTAGGTATTAATTTTATAATTGTATAAGTTAATCATCCAATTGTTTTGAAAGTATTTAATAATTTTGGAATTATGTAATTTAATTATCCATTTATTCTAGAGTTGATGTATGATGTGGATTTAGGTGGAATGGTGACGATGTGTTGAATTGTGAAGTTAGGTATTATGGTTATAATTGTGTAGCTTAACTAATTATTTGATTATGAAGTTAATTTAGAATGAGAATTTATGTGAGATGAAGATAAGCTTAGAAAATTGTGACATAGTCACCTAATTAAAAGTAATGATAGAAAGGTTTTGAATTGTAATTGTTAATTTAATTCATCGTTGATTATTTGATATTGATGTTAGTAATTATAGTAAATATAATTTTGTAATGATTCACATGCATTCATGTCATACGTGCATCATATAGTTAGCATGAGTGTTAGTATGTAGCTTTGTATAAATAGGTGCGGAGTAAGAGCTCGTCGTCTAGACGCGTGACCTTGTTTGGAGATTCTAATAGGTCCGTTTATGACTCATCCCATATTACTTTTTCTATCATGACAAGATTTATTATTTGCAGGATGAGCTTAGTGGTATTTTATTGTATCCCACTTAACTCTGGTCATTTAGTCGAACAATTTTTTGGATTAATTATCCTTAAGGATGATATTACTCGAGTTTGTTTTCGAAAACAAAATTCACCTCAAGTTACTTTTGGGCATATTATATAAATCTCTTCCTAATCCTATATATAATTTTATCGAATTTTAAGTAAGATGAGAGATGGTGAAACCAACTCGCGCGTACCATGAGCGGGTACACGTGCCACTCACAACGAGTTCTGAATTAGTGAGAAGGTTGTTTTATTCCTAATGGATCTTGACAACTTCGCGTTTTATGTTTCCTCATTCGAAGAAAAGTGGAGGTTTACCGATATTATTTAGTACATCACACGTCCGGACACGTAGTTTAAATGATATTGAAGGTGACTGGCGGAGAGTACTCGGCCTTTGTACTGAAGTCTAGAAGAAATATGGAAAAAAAGATAGGGCTTAAGATATAATGGCAATCCCAAGGGATATAAAAGAAAATGAGAAAATGACGAGTAAGACATCAGCATACCAATCAGCTCATAATGCTATTTGGTCTGCAACACGATGGCTCCCCAGTAGATGCCTTTACGAGAGTTCAACAAAAAATATATATATATATATATATATATATATATATATA
>JAVDBV010082548.1:0-12709 GCA_032619315.1 Piper longum | reverse complement strand
GAGATGCACGTACGACGAAGCCCTAACCGTCGTCGATTGCCAACGACGCGAGGTATAATTACCTCTTATCCTAATTTGATTAATTAGAATTGATGATTGATAGTACAACATGCTAGGATTGAGTAGTAGTTATGATTAATGATTGATTAATTGATAATGAGGTGATTAAGTACTCATGAAGTGATAAGTGACATGATTTGATTAAGTGCGAACGAACAGCTAAGTGATCTAATGAGATAGATCGAGGATGAGCATGATAAGTAGCTAGGATGTAATTTAGGAAAATATAATAAAATTGGCATGAATATGAGGACTTAGAATTATTATATTAATGATTATTTAATTGCTTGATTGATGATGGTTGCATTGTGTGTGATAATTAACTAGTGTAATGCATCATTTAGTTATCGGGCATTAGTATTTAACTCTGATGTGCAGGTACGGAGTAGGAGCTCGCCGCCTAGGCGTAATGACAGGCTTGGAGCTTCTACCAGGTCCGTTAGGACTCGCTTCTGTTTTACGCTCTTTTTATTGTAGGTTTGATTATTATTTACACGATGAGTTAAGTGGTGTTTTATCGGATCCCACTTAACTCGGGTCATTTAGTCGAATCGTTTTCCGGATTAATAACCCTAGAGGATGAGATCCCTCGAAAATGATTTTGAAAACAAGTTCCACGGTAAGTTGCCTTCGGGCCTATTTTATAAATCCCTTCTTAGGCCTATATATATTTTTATCGAGTTTTTCAGTGAGATCAGAGACGGAAAAATCGACTTCACGTACCATGCAGAGGATGTCGTGACAGTCAAAATGGGCTCTGGATTAGTGCCAGCGGACTGTTCCATTCCCGAGGGATCCTGACAACTCTGCATTTGAGTTCCTCACACCCGGAGAACGTGGAGGTTTACGGGTACTGTTTAGTACAGCGCATGTCATGACTTGTGGTTTCTAGGGTACTGATGGCGACTGCCTGAGAGTACTCGGCCTTCGTGCTCAAGGCCAGGAGAAATATGGAGGTAAGGAGAGGGCTTAGTATTTGAGACCAGAAAATGAAGAAAATACCTAAAACGGCAACAGCAGCAGTTTAGTCAGTTCGGGATGTTACCGGGTCTGCAGCCCAGTGGCTCCTCAGTAGATACCGCTCAGAGAGGGAATGAGGAGTATATGGATTTTCTTTCATATGAGAGTTTGCTCTCATAGCCAGTTTGTTATTAGTTATATTCTGGACTAGTAACACTCGTTACTGACGTTTTTCTACTATATGTAGGTGACGAGTACGAGATGGATGTGTCAGCTGGATGGAGGAGCAATGAGGTCTTTTGCACACACTCATATGTTTGGTGAATGATTGTTTAATATTTTGTTTATGCTTTTATTATATTTGAAATGATGTGAAGTAAGGAAAAACACGATGATCTAGTAAAGTGCTAAAACATGATGGTACGATATGATGAGAAACATGGATGATGTACAGGTGGGCTGAGACCTAAGATGGAGATACAGTAGATTAGACTTGTGTGTGAACACTGATGTGCTATATGTGTGTATATATATGGTATGTGTGGTTGTGATATTGTAGCCCCTAATTACATTTTTAGGGAAAATTCTATCCGTTTTAATTTAAATATTTTTTATTATTAATTTTACTGAAATTATTGCCTTTGTATGAGTTGATTGTTAAGTTATACATGTAGTATCCTGCTAGGGTTTTACGTATTCATGCATGTAAGATAGGTTATATCTTCATCTTAAAACGCCGAGATTGAATCCGTACATGTTAGGTTCAGGTTAGCTAACCTAACCGGGGCCTCTAATATGACAGTTTGGTTCACTATAGTGAACCGGATTTGAGGTGTTACATAAAGAATCTATATATTTTTTTCTCGAAAAAATATTTTGAAAAAGATAATTTTCTTTTTATTTTTTATAAGCGTCTCATCAAGTCTATTTGTTTTGGGCACGTCAAAGTGTCATCGCCCTAGGAAGGGACCACTCCAAGAATTTTGGAATTACACAGACCCGTCCCTAACATGGGGATTTTGGCATTTCGTTTTTTTTTGGAGGGAGAATATAACAGAGTTGGAACTTGGGCCCGGCAAGGAGGAACGTGAAGGGGACAAGATCCAGTCGGGAGGATTTGGAGGATCTTGACTTCATAGTTCATACCAGCCATGGTGCGTGTGCTCAGCTGGGTCGTTGGTCCTTGCTTGCCCGGCAAAGCTGCTTGCTTGTCTAGGAACGGAACATATTTGATGCATCACGGCCCATTTACTGCCGTCGTCTATGGATCAAGATTTGGTATCTGTTTTCTCTTGTCAATTTTGTTCATCATCCATATGTCAGTTTCCGGTGGGATTTTATATTTGATGTTTGTTGGGGTTGCTCTGATTGATTGAGGTTTTGGTTGTTGGGAGGAGTATATTTTAATGTATATTTTTCGCATTGGCAGGGGTAGGAGTATTCTTGGAAGACAAGTGCTGGTGAATTCGGGGGTATGACTTAAATCAGTTTTAATAAGTATTTAATTTTTGCATTAAGGGGGATATAAATATTCCGGAAGGATAACTTTTGATGGGTTTAGAACTGAAGTTGGCATGACTGGACTTAAATCGACTTTAGTGTTAAGTGTTGATAAATTTGGAGTTGAAAGTTGTAGGACAGTACTTGCATCGGCTTTTTAGTTGTATTTTCAATGTCCTGGCATGGTTTAGAACCCATCTGTTCAAGCGTGCGGATAGGTAAGAGGGACAGACAGAGAAAAAGGGCCGATTTACATTTGTAGGAACTGTAAGTTTGATCTTTCAGGTGTCGGATGAATTGGCTGTTATTTCTCCTTTTCTATGTATACGTTTGCATTAAGGAGCCGAGAAGGTGGGAATAGGCACTGCTTTATTGTTAAATGATGAAAAATGTCCCCATGAGCAACAAGATGGAGCATTCTGTGATATTTAGCTTCGTTGTTGCCTGTCGGCTCTATGCCGTTTACATTTTTTGTCAACACTTAATTCGTAAACTCGGAGAATTCTAATTTTCTGTGTTTGTTGAAGGAAAGGAAAGGAATCTTCTCCTTCAAGTCAATGCAAACATCCAATTAACAGTAATTGTTCTTCGCAATGGAAAAAGAGCTATACATTAGCCCACTTTTCTTCCAGTATCCTCATCTGGGATAGACTTCTTTTCCGTCCTGACAATTCCGGCTTGGTATCTTATTCAAAAAGATCCACAAGACAAGGTATTTTGCTTTTTTTTTTATTTGGAGATTAAGTCATAATACAATACCACGACGTTTGAAATATATTGTGGATGCAACTCTTGTACATAAACCATGTCATTGTTTGGTTAGGTGATTGCAAATTCCCACAGTATGCTTTTCTGTAACTATATGATTTATTTACTGGAATGCCAGATTATCAATCCTTCTTTTCAGATTCCTAGGATTTTGTGAATCCCAAACAACTTTTGCCAGCTAGCAGGGCAAATGTGTAGACAGCATTTTCGGTGGACGAATTATATGCATCACTGGAAGTGGACTGCTCTTGTGCCTATTACATTGTTCAATTACAAACGAGCAGTGACTTCGCTTCAGGATTAAGTGAAATGAATTCTGCTATTCTACTTTGTTTAATAGATGTCAATGGAAATTCCATCTTACAGAGAATACCTGCCACTCCAACATACAAAAAGGAGTCAGATTTTCCTGATTTCACTCCCTTTCAGCGTAATTCCACTGATTGGATTGTTTTTAAGGGGTCTCCAGTGGATGATATTGAAGCTGTTTGGATCAGCACTGAAAAAGGTTTGGCCATAAACCCGAACTGTTTGATTTTTGTGTCTGAAGTTTAACTTATGTAGTTCTCGATAAATTATTATGGTACAAAGGCAGGTAGCTGAAGAATTGAAGGTATGAGCTTGATTGTTATGCAACCATCCCAACCATCATTCAACTCCGTGGATGATAGCAAATTCACCAATTGCACTATTGTGAAATATAGATACAATGCACCTGATGCCCTTCTGGAAGAAAACGGAGATTTGTCTATGACAGAACTTAGACCTGGCATGTAACAACGATAAGCGGCACAGAACTACTTTCTTTGTTGAACAGCAAGAGCTTCCCTTATCCTCCTCCATGTAGCCAAATGATATCTTCTGAGGAAAGCGTGCAGGAGTACTCAAACCTAAAAATCTCTCTACTTCTGTATGATTCGTTGCTAGTATTAGCTGGGACATGGCTCTTAACGTTTGCAACATGGGAAATTTCTGAAGCTTTCTTTACAGGGGGTGCTTGTGGGTTATCTGTTGCTGCTTCAAAGATTAGTTGATGGCTTGTCAATGTCTGATTTGAGTGCCATGAACGATAAATAATCAAACCGCATTCAGTTGCTTGGTGGATTTGAATGGCCGTTGACAAAGCTCACATTGGTGTTGCTCTCTGCTGCTTTGGTCTTTGTATTATGGTGTTGGCAATTCTGTTGTAGCATTAAAGCCAGAGCACGGCTTGTATAGCCCTTACCGCTCGACACTGATAACAGCTGACATCTAAAACAAATACTTGGTCATTGTTGTATATATATAAACAACAATCAAATAGACTGCCCTTCAGTTTTTGCGGTAACATTTACCCTTCTGTCTTTTAACCCTTGCGGTAGTTTAATTACTTTTACGGAAGAAGGTTGGCCAGCAGAAAATCGATCCCTCATTTGGCCTTATCTAGCTTTCCCACCCCACCAAAAAGGAAGGGTTAGCAAATTTTGGTATAGGATTGCTTTGGTACGTGTGAAGATCGGCTCTTGTTCCCCTTCTGAACACTTTCATAACTCTGCCTACAGAGAATTTTGAGTTTGCCTTACGAAATAATAATTACAAAAAACAACATGAAGACCCAGAAACTCAAAGGTTTCCTGTTGCTAGTTGCTGCGATGAAAGATTGTAACCATGGTTCATCGTAAGATCTATTCTCGTCTATGGAGCAACTAGGAAATAAAAAACTTCGTGCTCCAAGACGTTAAACCTGCATCTTATCTCTTCCTCGTTAAACCTCCATCAAAATCTTCTATTACCAAATTTCTTTGATTATCTTCATTTATACTTTCATCTAATGCCTCCGTTCGAACCAAAACCAGTGCCTGCTGCTTTGTCCGGTTAAGAAGCATATGCTTAGTTCAATTATTTTGATACACATTGAGAAATTCCTCGGATGTTCCGCAGCACAGGCATCGACAACAGATCAATTGCAAAATCTTAAGCGAAATGATTGACTCTTCAAATAACTCCCTTAAAAAGTAATTTTACATCAATTAAGACCTGTATTGAGAGCAAAATTCGCAAGAAAAAAAAGACCAAAAACACGAACAGAGAAAGAGAAGAGAGGAGATAAATCAGAAATAACAAGTAGGGAAAATATGGAGGGGAGGGTGATCAGCTAGAGCTAATACAGAATGAAGCCATCATTCCGGCCTTCAAACCAATAGGGAATCAAACTTAATCGTCATATCAACCCTCCCAACGCTCCATGCATCCCATTTTTTTTTAAACCAATCATCATGAAAACGAACTAGTAAAAAACCCATTTGATCATAAACCCAGCAAACCAGTAACAGCACGAGAGCAGACAAAATTGGATAAGAAAATGGCATCAGATCTCCATGGTGATAGCATCAGGGATACAATCAGACGCAAATTACCCATTTAAAAGATAGCATTCCTCATTTGCCACATACACAAATTGATATTACGAACAAAAGCCAACGTAGAATGGTTTACGAGAGTACACGATGATGCAAAGCACCCAGAACTAAAGCTTGGGCAGACATGATCTCATGTCAGCTTAACGAGGAGAAGGAAACATATATAGAGGGGCGTTCTCGGTTCGGGAGGAATTAGGGTTTTGTGGTAGTTCCTTAATGCTCATTCGCCAACCACCGTTGATTTTCTTATTTGTAACATATTGGCCATTGATATAATGTTTGCATCAAAATATATTTAAAAAAAATCCTTTTCGTGTCAAAATGTAGAAGTAAAAGCCGTAATTATGAATTAAAAGGTCGATGAAAATTATTTAGAGGAAAAAATTTTACTGAGCCCGATAAGATCAATCTTGCCTATAATATTAAAAAAAAATTCATCCACCAACCCTCGCACCTTTGCCATGCGTGCGCTGATAATAGGTTTTCAGATCCAGCCAAGGACGGCCAGGACTGGTTGCCTTTTAGCCCGACAATAAAAGACTTGGCCGATGTTATCCCGACGTTGGAGGATACTTTTTTTTTTTTTCTAATATGAACCATCTATAGAGAAAGTTCATTTCATTATCATAAGTCTAGTCTTTCTACCAATAAGTTATCTCTAAAAAAAAATAATTCTTCTAATTGACAAGAACTTTTTTAACTAACAAAAAATTTAAAATTCAAAGCATTCTAATTTAACCAAAGAAGGTTTCTTACACCACCTTAATTATATACTTTAATTATATATTTTCCACCAATCAGCTATCTCCAAAAATAACATAGCTTTATAATCTATAGTAATATATAAATTGAAGGAGTTTTAATATGGTATTACCGTGTGCCATCTAATTATTTTATAATATTATCTTTTTATTTTTTATTAATAAAATATTTTTTTATTATAATTAGTATTTGTTTTAAATTTTTTTAATATTTTCTAGATTTGTTTTGTCACATGTCATCTAATTATTTTACAATATTACCCTTTATTTCATATTAAAAAATAATTTATTTTAAATATTTTAATATTTTTATATTATAATTATTATTTTTTTATTTCTATTATAACTAAGATTTATTTTGAATACTATAATCATTTATCGTGCGAGTTAGCAAAATATGTGAAGTATTGAATAATAATCTACTTCTTACATTAAAGCACCAAATTTTTCTTTGCTCTCATTGCACTTTATGCCTTTTTGCATTGTGGTTAATTTTGACCCAACTATAATTTTATGTGTCAATAATACTTTCCTATTTTGAAATTATTGTTATTATCATTTAATTAAGAGTATAATTCTACTCAAATTAGAAATTTAAAAAATATTGATTCTTAAACAATTTATTGAGCCCATGAATACGTACTTGATTTAACAATTATTACTAGTATTATTATTTAATGAGGAAAGGGTTAGAGTATCGTTCTACCTACGGTTGCAAAAATTGGAATAAACAATCAATCTCAAAAAATAACGGTAAATCATCAAATTAACAATTAAAATTAAGATTCAAGCACATATTAAGTCCATTAAATCTTGAAATCATTTTTTAACAAATAATATCTTCTTCGGATATATTAGATTTAAAAAATATATGCGATATATACAAAAATATATGATAATAACTGCAAACTTCTATTCTTCTTAAAAATGTTTAATAAAAAAATTATCTTGATATTTTTTCTAATAAATCAATTTATACAATGTTTTCTCTTTGTGCGGGAACATTGGGAATCATTTTTAAAATTTCAAGCAATTCAGGCAAATTTTTTTTTTTTTAATTTTAAAATAAAAAGGAGTTCTGCATGCCTGGAGCTAAATAAGGCAAATAAGCTGTATCAGCCTAGCCCACCCGCAGCCCGTCAGAGTTGGGCCAGGTCAGTCCAGGCCCGTCCTTGAATTCTTGGGCTATCTTCAAGTTGACTAGCTGGGCCAATTCAGGCCCATCAGCCTGGCCTAAGGCCAACCCACGACTATAAAAGAAAAAATTAAGCTTTACGCCCGGCTCCTATCTTCAATTAAAAAATTGTCTTTTTAAGTCCTTTGGCAATTAAAAAGAAAATTAATATTTAGCTATTAAAAAGAACCTTGTAGTTGGTATTATTTAGAGCTATTAATTAAAAAGAAAAAAATGATGTTAATTAAAAGAGCTCCAAAATTATGTTGTTAATAAGAAGAGCTCCATTCATTTTACTTTATCTTTAATAGAAATTAAAAAAACAATTATTTTATTTAAATATATTAAAAATTATCAATAAAAGGAGCTCCATTCATTTGGGTCTGGGCCTGACTAAGAGTGTCTATTAACTAGTAGGCTTAAATAGGGTGCTAGGTTTAAATAGGACACCTAACCTGACTAGACCAAACTTTAATAATAAATTTTGAATAATTAATAATAAAATTTTTTTAGGGACATGTAAAGTAATGGGAAAAAATTAATAATAAATTTTGAATAATTAATAATAAAATATTCGACCAAAGCCTCTTTTAAAATGCCTCATTTGATGTAAAGTAATGGGAAAAAAATAACACCTCGTAAACTACTCATTTAAACTAACAGGTACTAAATATCCATCTCTAAAAAAAAAGTCTTTCTGTTTAGTTTTTCTTCGAATTGGGCAATATACATGATTCCAAAGTGATTGAATTTCATAAGTTTACAATTTGTACGCGTTATGTTTTTTTTCACAAAAAAAAACAAAAAACAAAAAAACACACTTACATGTTCATCAAGTACTGATGCAGTTTAGTAGGAGCATCCTCTGGGTGGGTAAGAGATGTGACTATTTTTTACATTTTTTAAGAAAAAATATTTTTTTTCTATCTAATAAATCATCGACATAAATGTGGCAGCCAGCAGGGTCTAGAGAGGAGAGCCACAAGTGACCCAAGGACGTACCGAACCTGGTAACTGGTAAGTAACAATTCAAGGCTGGTCATTTAACAGTTTTAGAGAGCAAATTTCAGGCAAACTTGTTATGTTAGTAATTTAGATCAGTTGTTATGTTATGTAAACAATTTTTTCTACTAACGTTGAATGTGGAAAAAGAATTAGAATACGATTGTTTCAATATCAGTTATCTCTAGCAAAATGAGGCATTTATTTCCTTTGCCTACCTACCCTTATATCCGTATGGAAATGGGAAACAATATTCTTGGAAACAGTAAATAAGGCAACCCAGCTGAACATCATGCATTCACTTCATTGCCTAGTCCATCATTCAGGTACCCAGGAGGAAGGCAGCAGCCTCCATGACACTTAAAAGAGTCCCACATGTAGGCTGGTTTTTGGAAGCACCACATGCAAAATAAATGCAACTATACCCCACTCTATTTTTACGTGAGTAACTCGTGTTCAAACATTTCAACTGCATAGTTAAATAATTAAGGAATCTTCCGTTGGTGCAGTATTGAAGTTGATTTTGGGGCTCCTGTTTAATTTTGAACTATATACATGTATATATAATTATATTATATATTATTATTAAGGTTGGGTCCGAATTAAATTAATTTATTAAAGTTAAAATTAATAAATTATTAATATTTAAGATAAGTATGAATAAATATATATAAATAATATTTTCGTAATTTTTTTTATTTATGATGAATTAAATTTAAATTATAAAAAATAAAAATAAATACGGTTATAGTCTCTAAATTTTTTCATAATTTTTCTTTCTTGTATTCTATTGTCTTGAAAGTCTGATCTTGGAGAACCGATGTTAAATTTAGAAAATTAAAACTTAAATAAGTAACAAATTATTTTATTTTTATAGATTCAAGTATACTCCTATTATAAAATTTTATTTTCTTGATCATTTAATATGAAAAAAAAAATATTATTGTGATATTTTTTATTTGTATAATTTAGTTAAGTTAGATATACAATAACTCTATCAAAAATGACTTAGTTAATTACATTGACGTTTTTAACAAAAGGGGCAAATCTATTACAAGAGTAAAGAAGGTGGTACCATATTCCAAAAATTGATTGAAAAAAAAAATTTAGGAAAATAACCGGCTGTGATGTCTCATTGTTAGTATTAGTTTTAAGATTCAATGGATAAATAAACGTGCTTGAGCGATACCATCTATTAATTACTTAAATTTCAAAACTACCATGAAAGGTTTTTAATGGATGTTGATTTAATAAAAACTAATGGGTCCTTCTAGTCATATTAACTTTAAGACCTTATAGTTGATTACCATTCAAAAAATTTTAACTACCTTTTATAAATAAATAATAACTATTATTTTTTAACCAGATCTTACAATTATTTTTTTTAATTTAATATTATAAAGTAGATTTATATTAAGAGTAGAAATATGGTATAAGGCCTTGAAGTCGTTTGTAAGGCTTAATCACCTTTGAACAAATCATCTACCAACTAAATGTCTGATTGGTAGTTTTATTATTTTGAGAATGAGTATTATTATTTGTGATTCTCTTGTTATTCAACCTTCTATCCAATTAATCTCCTTATATTAATTTTAGAGGCTTGAAAAATAATAAACACGTGATTTATCGCACTTTTAGATCTCAATTTAGCTAAATTATAATAAAATTGGCATTGGTTAAGAGTTTTTATTACTTAAAAAGTTAAATAGATGGTAGAGTCTGGACATTCTTCTAGCTCCCAATAATTCATAAAAAAGAGTCAAATCGGACGTGAAAGTCAAAATGAAATTTGAAATTACCGTCTAATTTTATTTATAAAAATCGTAATCTTCAACGATAAATTGATAAATATTTGTAGCCAATACTTTTGGTTTACCGATAAGGCCACGAGTAAAAAGAATTTACCGTGGCCTTATATTTTGCGATGAGTACCGTAGCCACTCTTCCTGTCCGTTTTGTTTTACAGAGATCGTCGGAATTTGGTCCCCAATAATTATTCATTTCAATTTACGGTACTTTAAATTAATCTTCAGAAAATAATTAGTCTTATACATGAATAGCACTTATTTGCACATAATAATGTTAATATACGAAGCTCACCATATTTTGCCATTACAGTAAAAAAAACAGTACTTCCATCAAACAAAAATACAGTAGAAAAACACTTACAACGTACCTTCGACCATAACCATTTCATTATTAATTCTATACCGTAAGCTTTACTGCCTTCTTAATCGAATTTATACATGGTCATATTTCTATTGATTTTTTCCTTTTTGTAAAAAAAAAATAGAAAGGGTAATAATTATTTGGTAAACTAGGTAGCTAGCTAGACATTCAACCCTACCATAAAAGATAACACAGTGATCTTGAGTCATCTTCGTACTTGAAGGTGATATACCATGAAGAAGAGACAAAATACGCATGATACATGTATCAACTCTTACTGTTTATCATCTTTCCTGAAGTTGATATATGAAGGGGAAAAGACATTACACAGGACAGGCAAGATCGCGCGCGTATCACATATAAACTATCAATTATTCTCTTTAAAAGTTTTTAAAAAATCCCAACTCCTAATTCACTCTCATATTTAGACCAATCAACATACTTTAATAAAAGATTTACAAAGATAACAAAATAACCGCTTATAAATTTACCTCTTGCTTAGATTTAGTTGCACCACCAAAAATAAAAAGAAAAAGAAAATAATTTATAAGAGCTTTTTATAAAAAATAAGGAATTTTTTATATTACCAAATATTTAAAAAATATAATTACAAAAAGGAGAAAAATTATTATAATATTAAAACTACCTTTTTTATTAAAAAAGTAAGGTATGTGTTATTGATAAAGGCTTAAGGCAGCAAATCTGGCCTTGGGTCAACTAAATCTGGTTGACTATTACATATGGGCAGCAATGGCCTTAATTTTTTTTTTTAAATGGCTAACGCCGTTCGGGGCGACATAATTTGGGCTTGGGACGATTAGATCCAGGCTTCCTCTAGGTCGAGGATGGCCAAGATCCAGTCACAGTGCGGCTAGATGTACCAGACTAGGGGAGGTCGATCGATCATCCCTCAAGCTTTTTTAAAATCTTATTGAGTGAGAATATTTTAGATGATTTAATTTTTCCATAATCTAGTAATTAGACCTTTTTTTTCCCACCACATGTTAATATCAAAAAAATTTCTCTCTTATTTGGTACAAAACTCAATTTATAAATTAATCTGTACATCAAGGATTCACAAGATATCTGAGGGTAACTTCATATCAAAGTGTTTTGATAAGAAACATTAATTTAAATTCAATATATATACGTAAATTTATACTCGATATTATATGGATCTTGTCTTGGGATGGCGAGGTCCGGCTGGCATGGCCCGTTCTTGGCGTCGTTGGGGTGGGGGGTGGGGGTTGGTAGGTTTTTTATTTTTTTTTGTTTTCATAAAATCTATCAATGGTTGAAAGGACGAGGTCAATCTAATGGTCGGAAGGGAGGCAGCTAATACTAGAATATATATATATATATATATGGTTAGGCTACCTTGGGGGTGACCGCATGAAAATTTCCTATAGTCTTCCCTAATCTGGACTGTCCGATCACAAGGACGGTTCAAATCTACAGATCTTAAAAAATTATCTCCTCTCCTCCTCCTCCTCCCCCGCCGCATCCTCCTCGTTGTAGCTCACCGCCGCATCCTTTGTCTGCAACCACGCCCGCGTCACTGTGCTTCCTTGCAACTCTTCCCGCGCTGTCGTACCCCCTTGCAACCATTCCCGCGTCACGCCCCACCCCCGCTTATGCCCAAGTGGGCACGGTGAGGAGGAACAGCGGCGTGTCGGGTATGGGCGGGGGCACGACGTGGGTGTGGTTGCAATGGGGGGCAAGCTCACGTCAAAGGCTGCAGTGAGCGACGGCCGGGGATGAGGCGACAACGAGCTATAGTCGAGAGGAGGCAACATGGGAAGAAGAGGAGGAGAGGAGATGATTTTAAAAATTTGTAGATCTAGGTCGTCCTTGTGATCAGACGGTCCAGATAAGGGGTGACCGCACGAAATTTTCATGTGGTTGCCCCCATGGTA